>JABXWE010102381.1:0-23167 GCA_014611495.1 Limonius californicus
GTGGCCACCCCGATCTCCAGATTTAACGCCAATAGATTTCTGGCTTTGGGGGTTCATAAAAGAGAAGGTTTATTTTACTGAACCTGCCGGAGAGAACGAAGTCATAGCTAGAATTCACGCCGCAGTAGCAGAAATAAACGAAAATGTTATCTAATTCTGTTGGCAATAACTTTAGTAAACGCTTGCATAAATGCATTGAACGAAATGGTGATGTTTTTGAAGGATTGATGCGCAACCAATAAGTGTGAATTTATTAGTTATGTTTAGGTAGATATGACATTCGAATTTTCTACGATAGTTTGAATAAATAATATTAATATGCAATTTATTATTTTTATTTTGATTTTATCTGGAAAACAAAGCATTTCTCGAGATTTTTGTATTCTTTTTTTTCGTTTTAGTTTTACTCATACAATACGTATATAACCGCTGGGGAGCGAATTTTGACTCATATATATATATATATATATATATATAGGTATATATCGGTCATTCATTGTCATTGTGTTGTTTTTAATTAGAAAAAGTAGGCTTTGAAAGTTCATTGGGAACGTACCACACACAGCTGTTTCAACATAACCTCACTGCTTGCGTTTGTGCCGCTATGGTCGTTTACTTGGATTTCTTAGCTTTTTGTGGATATTTAGCATGCAGTTTGAAAAATAAGCCTTTTTCAAGGCTAAATTGTGTATTCCGTTAGTGAAATACGTAAGTACAATACAGTTTATGTTTTAATAGTTTTAACTAAACCAGAATCTTTGTTTATGTAACATCAATTTCATTGTCTGTAATCTCTACCTATCGGTTGATTGTGTTTGATAACGTAACTTTTTTAAATAAAATGGTTTTGCTGCAGGAGCATAAAATTGTACCGAACACCTTCAGTTGTCAGGTAGCACCTGCCACAAAATATTAAAGAAATATATCCACTAGTACCTATTCCTTCCGTTTGCAGTCTGTACAACAGTTACACGAAGTTGATTCTCCCCAGCGTATCAAATACTATCAGTGGTTCCTAAATATCCTCTATGATGACTTATTGGAGAAAATGTTTTTCACGGACGAGGCCTGGGTTCAGTTAGAAGAATACATGGGTGAAGGCGGTAAACATCTCGATCATTTATTGTAAAATCTGTGTTTATTGCAATTAATTACAAGTAAGTTATTATAATTTGAGAGAAATTTACTGTTTATTGAAGCTAATTTTAAATGTTTGCATTTGAATTCAAATGTCAAATCTGTTTATACAAGTAGGTTAGTTAAAATTTGTGATATGTTCACAATGAACTTTTCAGCGGCTACTTTGATGTCAAATTAAAAAAAGACACATGATATATACATTTATAGTACCCATGCCTATATTAGGCTTGCGAATCGTTAGTTTCACATTTTAAAACAAATCCTCCTACTTGCTAAATATCTTGCATGACCAGTCGAATTTTTCAAGGAACACCCTGTATTTATACAAGCGAGGAAAATACACGAACTACACATTGTTACGTTATTTCTGAATATATTTGCGAATCAATTTGCAATTTCATCATGACAATTTGACCGAAAAGGATCATTACTAGATCGCCATAGAATTTCGTAAGTACCGACATACATCGATGTTCTCTTTGACGACGAAAAAGTGTTGAAATTGCAGGTATTTTAAGAATTTCTTCCAATTATTGTTTGTTACGTGCATATAATGTATCTGTATTCTTCATTGGATCCTCAATTATTTACAAAATTCGAGTCCGATTTCAAGGAGAGCCGACGGTTTAACCCCCAAAACTCCCTTAACACGATTATCGGTAATAGCATTTCATATAATACATTGCGTTTTTCCATCGACAATAATATTCAAAAGTTAGAACGGAGAGAGCTCCATTAACTACATCATCCCCCTTGCTAACTAAATGTATAATTCTTACCCTTTATTATTGTTTCGGAACTCATTGTAACTAGCCATATTTACTAAACCACCCCATCCTGGTCCAAGCGAGAAAAATATCTGCACCGCTGCATCTGCCCAAACCTACAATTTTTATTCTGATTTATATTTTACATATTTTCTACTGTCGTACCTTTAAATTCGTTAACTGATGCCATTGTGGATAGATATAAAACAAGATTCCATCCCAGGCTCCTGGCAGGGTTACTCCTCTGATTAGCAACACAAAAAGGATAAGAAACGGAAATGTTGCTGTAAAATATACCACTTTTCCAACTGATTTTACTCCATTCATTATGCATAGATATACAACGACCCATGCTATTACGTCACAGAGGAATAAGGGCCAAACTATGGAACCAACCTCTTCTATTCCGTTGGAAAGGTGCAAAATTTTGTTACTAAAATAAAATTATAGAGAATGCCTATATTCAATAAATATTTATATAATATACGTATTTTTCTTTTCGTTTAGTAGAAGGTTTGAGTTTTAAAACAATTAGCATATTTACTATGTTCTGATACTCCTACAACGGTTTTAGCACAAGAAGTCGTAAGGTTAAATGAGTAGCGTAGATATGCGAGCATCGTAATCTCGAAAAATGTTTTAGCATAGGAACGTCGGTGACTGGGTGCATTGTCGCGATACAGCAGCACGTTAGTTTGCTTTTTCTAAAATGTGTTTGAGATTAGAAGTTTTATTGCTAAACCAATAGTGAACCAGCTTAGATTCTCTTAGAATAAATTTGTTCCTTGATCTAACAATGTTTCTACTATAGCTGTGACAGCTGTGACAATGAGCTATTGATGCCAATAACCGCCAAATGAATTAATTTAATAATCAAACTTCTACGACGTCCAAATTCTAAAGCAACCATTAATACTGAAATATTTACTGAAAAAATTCATCTGCCGGCGTTTTCGTCCTTTTTGTCACATTTTGTAAATCCAGAAATGTATAATTGTTGACGGTTTTCATGAAATCCTTACTATCACCGAGCTAAAAATTAATAACAATTATAATCTTCCCGTGTACATTTTTCGTATATTACTGGCAGGCAATCGTCCGTGTTCCAATAGTTGTCGCAATCAAGCCATGGTAATTTTGATTGGAAACAATTGGCCAAGAACAGAAGCGGATATGCTATTATTACGTTATAATATGTAGTGCATATTATATTTACTGCTACGATGGCATAACCCGCCCCTACAATACCAAATTATAATTTCTGTATGTAAAACCTACATTTTAGATATGACCTGCCTTTAAACAAGGGCGCTATTTTAAACATAGTTATACAGCCTGTCCCTCCAAATTGTCCCAGCGTGGTCTCCATGAAGAAAAGCGGAATTCCACATAAAAATAACATTAAAAGGTAGGGAACTAAAAATGCACCTAAAAAGAGTTTTTCGTTAGTATAGTATATTTAAAAACTTTTTTCGTTATTACCTCCTCCATTTCTGTAGCACAAGTATGGGAACCTCCACACATTTCCAATACCAATAGCATATCCCATGCAGGACAACAGAAATTCGGTTTTATTAGCCCAATTTCCTCTCTTAAAATCACCCTTAATTGATCTCACAGATGATCTTCTACGATCCATTGTTTTACCACGCGGAAAGTGGGTTATTTTAATAGCTGATCCAACCGTCTAGCTAATTGTTGAATTGTCTAAACAGCGGAAACGAAGATTATGCGGAAAGTTATGCAAAGGCCGCCGCGGCGCGTAGGAGCTTACATTTACTTTAGTCACACATCTACTGTGAAACGAGTACTATCAGCAACTAAAAGTAATTCACTGGACAGTTAGAGTCATAGAGCGCTAGGGTTCACCAAAAGTAATCTTGTTATCACAACAATTATTCAATGATAACTCTCCAACCAATCTCCACTTACTATTTAACGTGGTGTGTTTTATTTGATGGGACAATTTTAATAATAACACCTCGGGTATTGTTTTAAATAACACTTTCTAAGCAACAAACCTTCACAGTCTCCTTACAATACGATTACTGTAAAAACTAGTATACCCAAATTGGTAATACAACTAAGAACCATCATCAAGAAATTTGTAACTGTTGTAGTACTTCTTTCAAATTACTTAAACACCACTATTGCTCCATACTGTGGTAGCAGATCGTAAAGATCGTTGAAGTTCATGGTCATTGTTAAGTGCATTCGTTTTTGTTGATGCTTTAATCTACAGGTTGATTCGCAAAATCTAGAATACATTCGAAATACACTTACCAGAGCCTCAATAAAGCTATTTATTTCTAGGAGAATTTGGTTTTTAGATAAATTTCATACTAGTAAATCGATACGATGTCCTATTATTGTTATTCATCCTGTTCTGTTCGATAGAGTTCAAAATTATTGTTCATAATTTGATAAAATTGTTAACTGTTTCCTATAGCTATCGCGGAGATCTTAGGAAACCACATCACAATAATGAATCAATCAACAGATTTTCGTCCCACTGCTAGTCACCGGCCTCTTCTCTGCCACCTGCTTCTCCTCGGCGCTAAGGTAAAAGCACGGGAGAACCTACAGTTTAAACTGAAATTTGAACGACCGAAATTCCAAAGAAAGTTTTTGGTATTAAATGTCAAGGTTACCTACTACACTTGGAAATTCTGTATGGTGGGTTGCAGCACAAAACTTTCATACGTTGCATGGTAATGGTGGAAATTAGAAACCAAGCTATAATCGACGTTCTACCGAGAAAACGATCTACCTAATAATAATTAATAATTTAAGGTAACATTGCCCAATTTCTTCTTACAAAAGGTAGTTTACATACCTTCATTGTTACTGTATCTTCTTCTTGCGGTTTTTTTAAAATCACGGGTCGTCCGGCATCCAGTAGATTCCCCACTCCGCCCGATCTCTCCATCCTTCTGGAGGCAGGTCCCGCTTCTCCAGAAGTTGTTGGATATTTTCGTTCTATCCCTCGTCGGCCCCGTTTGCGTCTTTCTTTTGGCCGCCATTTCATTGCTTTCTTTGGCAGTCTGTTGATATTCATTCTATTAACGAGTCCGAACTACGTAAGCTGGCTTTTCTCGATTTCAACCATGATGTCCCTTTCTACTTGTACTATTGCTCTCACACGCTCGTTTCTTATCCTTTTCCGCCTTGATATCCTAGCTGCTCTTCTAAAGTAGTCCATTTCCAGCGCTTTTAGTTGCACTTTATTTCTCTCCGATAATTGCTATATCTCCGATCCATACAGTACCACACTTTGTACCATTGTGCTGCAACCATTTTTACTTTATACCTACTTAAATATTACTTTTAGGAAAGCTTCTCTAATTGGACATGCTGAAACAAACCGACAATGTTAATTATGGTTCCAGACCACAGCATTTTTTAAAACAAATATTCACTTTGTATTGAGAACAACAAGGTATTTTTCACACATACCACAGTTTTAGTTAAAGCCAGATTTAAACACAATATGATTCGCAATCTATTAACCTTACCCTATATGTGCAAGTAATCCTGTTTGGTACCCTCAATTACTATTCAGTAAATAGCAGTGTGTGGTGGTAACTCAGTTGGTAGAGCGTTCGCTTTCTGAGTAGAACGTCGATTCTGGCTTGGGTTCGAGTACTATGCAGATTTATAAAAATTTTGTCTGCAACCCACACACACAATTTCCCAATCCGGCTTGCAACCCTGGGATCTTAATGCTAAAAACCTTCTCTGGAATTTCTGTCGGATTCGGCGTTAAACTGTAGGTCCCCCGTGTTTCTACCTTAGTGCTGAGGAGGAGCACGTGCCAGAGAAGACGCCGATGCGCAGCAGTGCGATAAAAAGGCTGTCAATGAAGATGGTGATGATGAAGCAGCTGCTATACTGATTTTTTTTTAAATCGTACGATTGTAAATGTTATACTTGCCGTGGTTGGCGCCCATATTAAGCTGTAAGGCCGTTATGTTTGTGGCAGACACTACACAGTGTTACGGTCGCAAAAAAGACCCACGTTGCGGCGCCAATTTGTTACGTGCCAATCGAGCTTTTTCGACGACCCGTAACCAAGAGGATGGAAAAGGCCTACGGCTTAGCTCAGAAGAGTAGCGGCAGTTCGTGTAAATCGCTTATGGGAGAAAATCTTTAGTTGTAGCTGGTTGTAGGTCCTCGTGGAAGGCCGAGAAGCCAGCAGCTTATGGGAACGGAACCTACCTTTATTGTGCCTCCACCTATATATTTAAAGCTTGCAAAATTCTTACACCAGCAAGTACAAAAGACACAATAAGACAGTAAACTTTAAAACACATATAATAAAATAGTTGACATATGACAATACAACGAAATGACAAGTTATAACACCAAAAAGTTTGAATTACATAATTTTAATTCTTGAACGTTCAGAAAAACTCGGCGCTGTTGACGCACAATATTTATATTATAATGAATCTGTGTGGCCAATGGAGTAGTTTACAGGAAAAATACTATATTAATATCTTTTACAAACAATAAATGAATAGCGATTGAAGATCGCTTTTAGGTTGCATAAAAAAAGTTCAATATCGCGAAATTCTGCAAGTTGACGCGAGCAAAAAAAAAGGTTTATTTTACACTGCACAACAAAAAAACTGATTCTTTACCTTGAAGGTCGGAGAAGACTGCACAATATAACGGCGATTTCAACAGGCTGCTAACGATGAACGCAAGACGGGACTCTTCGATGGTATGAAGAAATAGCTGCAGAACCACGGGAGTTGGACTTCGAACATTAATCCGCCGAAACGGCGATGGGTCAATTCGCAAAGAATTGCCTTTCCTGGGGATGAATCCAGTGATTCCTATTAATCCGGCAGTAGCCGACGGTCTGTTAAATACCCCTTGGTACAACAGCGAAACGGAACACATATTACGGATACCCCTCAACAAAACTCAAAAGCCGACACTTGCAGCACTCGATATAATTACGGCCCTCCCCTAGAGATGTAATTTTGGGAAGACACCGGAGTCACGAAAGGTGGAAGATTGACTGGCTTCAAAATGTAACGGGATTCGCATTCTCGAAAACCATTGCACCATATTTCGAAACATTGCGCAAAAGTTCCAGAAGGAATTCTTAACACGTGCAACGCCGAGATCAACACTTCCGGGAATTTGGTCGGCAGAAAATCAGCCCACAAAGGAAACTTTCAAGGTTTAAGGGAACCGGCCTTCCAGAACTCAATTTTCCAGACAAAACAAAATAGCGAAAATGGTAACCCAGAATAAGACTACAATTAAAATAGCGATATTGATTCCTACGAAGCGGCAAACAAATTAGGGAATTAATTCAAGTGTAGCGGCAAATTTGAAAATTACATAACAACAGGCGTAGGGTAACAAACCGTTACGTCTTTAATACGGTATAAGACTCTAAGAAGCAATTAACACCATACTAGTACAATTTTAAATTAATAATCAATTGAAAATGAAACACTGCTTTAAAACCAGTAACAATACTGAGCCTAGATTTCTAGCTTATATTTCGAAAAAATACTAATAAAGCGTGCGAGTAAAGAATAAATATGAAACATACGTCCTTACGTCGTAGAAGTTTATTACATCATACAATTGGTCCCACTGCGTTCTCATTTGCAACTTTTGGAATTGAATTTTGAAATTCGAAGCAAGAGGTCCTAAAGCCACAATACATCGGCAAACCATCATATTACTTTCCCTGTCCGTACCGTGGCTTAGAGCATTCTACCTGACCATTGTAAAGCGAGCTACAGCCAATGAGTGTAGAATACAACAAAATAAATTTGCAGCGGAGTGTTCGGTTTCATTTAAAAAAAAATTGAAAACCTTGATGTGTACATTAAACTCTTAAAGGATAGTGGTTTGTAATAAGGAAAAGTAATTATTATATTATTATGTATATACAGGGTGTATCAGAAATAGGTACAAATATTTAAACCAGTAATAGATTGGCTCAAGTAGAATTCAATGGTATTATTCATTTTTCAAAAATCATTAAGTTTAATTTTTTGAATTAAAAAATAAAATAAAATTTTGTTTGAGAACTGCTGATGATACATAGAAAATGCCTTTAACCTGTAGAGGGTTATTACCTAATTGTAAAGTAAATACAAAGTGGCAAACACGTAAAAAACTTGTCTGGCTTGTGATAACAGCAACAGACTGAATAGAAATTACTGACCTACCTAATAGTATTAGTTTGTGGCAGGTGATAAAACATTTTTTTGCACTTCTATCTTATTCTGCTTTGCATACCATGTCTTTGATCTCAAATTTTCGTTATTATCCTGCGGTACTCAAATAATTTTGGGTCAAATTTTCAATTATTATTTTTTCATATCCTAAAGGTCCCATTGCCAAAGAAATGTTTTTTCTAGTTTGTATATATTGTAATCTGCCATCAAATTTAATATTTGTACCTATTTCTGATACAGCCTGTATATAACAAAATTAAGTCTACACATATCATGAACGTAGATTTATTTGTAGTATTTTACACTTCTTTCGATAATTTTTTATCATCAGTTCGTATAATTTGTTACAAGGATGTCTTTATATTGCATATTAACGTAGCTGCGATGATAATAGGAAATTAATTTGAGATTATTTTGAGCCACTCCAGTATCCCCTTAATATAGAGGGAGGATGCACCCAAGCATTACTACTACTACAACATACTACGAGTATGAAACAGGAAAAAGCGACGTTAACATTATTGTCATATTTTATGAAAATTTTTGCAATTAAAAAGAAAAATCAAATAATTAAGCATTTAAGTATTTGCAACAAATTGTTAAAGTGATTGTCCAAAATGACTTTATTTGTCTATAAATTGGTTATGCTCCATAATAAAAGTTTCTTTGTAATTTATACTCGAAACATTTTTATAACATCTAATGTAAGTAGAGAAAAATACTATTTGGAAAATATATTGTACAGATTTATTCGTTACGTGTAAAAACGATTAATAAATAAATTTTACATAACGTAAACTTCAGAATTGAATATTATTACACATCAAAAATTATTATTAACTTACCATCTCTGATTATTTCCACAACGAAATACTATTAATGGTTGTAGTTGCTTACACACATGTATGTTGGGTTGCGGTATTAGCGTCCAGGAGCTACCCTGTATTTTATTAACTAAACAATTGCTAATGCTGTATTAGTTTTACTACGTTCAAGTGTTAGTATTGTATAAACCTTAAAATTTATAACATATTAGAAATTTACATACAAGCCCATGGATGCTAATGTTATCCCAGTAGAAACGATCAGACCTTATTGTAAAATTATCAATAGAAAATTTCTAGAATCGGGATGCTACAAAAAATTAAGATAAGTCAAAAGCAATTAAGAAGTTTAATACTCATACTCTGATAATTTGTCATAAATATTCAAATTTTGTTACTTTATTTATGCAAATAAAAAACAAACTGACCATCTCAGCTTCTAATACTGATTACAAAGATATACGAGGTCGGACAAATATATAACGGGATTGATCAAATACAAAGCGTGTGAGGTAGCCATAGGTGAAAATACCTCTAGCGTCCTTCGAAGTAATCTCCCTCGACTTCTACACACCGTTGACATCGACGGTACAAGTCGCGGAAAGCCTGCTTAAACATGTCGCGAAGAAGTGCGTTTAGTTCGGCGGTAACATTCCGTTGAATGTCTTCCAAGTCGTCAAAGCGCCTTTCCTTGAGGATCAATTTCAGCTGAGGAAACAGCATGAAGTCCGCTGGAGACAGATCCGGCGAATAGGAAGGATGTTCTAAGACTGGGACATTTCTTATCGCCAAAAACGTCTTCACAATCAAGGCAGAATGCACAGGGGCATTGTCGTGTAAAAGGTGCAACTTGCCGGAGGCTGCCAAATGCGGTCGCATACGTCGAATGCGTTTTGTAAACGTCATGACACCCTTGTAGTACAGGCTAGTGAGGGTGACACGCGGTGGCACAAATTCTTTGTGAATGATGCCTTGACTGTCGAAGAAAGTGATCAGCATGGTCTTCACTTTCGATTTTTGTAGACGGAACTTCTTTGGCCTAGGAGACGTCTTCGATCGCCATTCCATGCTTTGTCTCTTGCTTTCTGGATCGTACTGGAAGCACCACGACTCGTCACCAGTAACAATTGAATCCAGAAAATTTGGGTCACCGTTGGCTGTTGCAATGAAGTCGCGGGAGGTGTCCACTCGATGCGCTTTTTGCTCAGCGGTCAAATTGTGCGGGACAAATTTGGCACAGACCTTCCTTTTCTTCAAATCCTTCTCCAAAATGGTTCTAATGGTTTCACGGCTAATACTCAGCTTCTGCTCCATCATTCTCAGTGTCAGTCGTCGATCAGCCGCCGTTATCGGACTTTTTCGATCGTTACGGGGGTTCTCGTTGTTATCGGACGACCCGGCTTCTGATCATCGTAAAAGTCTTGCCCGACCTTCACGAAATCTGCCAAACCACTCGAAAACGCGAGTACGGGACATGACCTCATCGCCGTACACAGTTTTCAACATCTCGAATGTTTCCGTGGCCGTTTTCCCCAACTTAAAACAAAACTTAATGTTCGCTCTCTGCTCCATGTTTGACTTGTGTCACATGTGACAGCTGCACTAACTTGTTCATTCACATGCACAGCCTACCACGCAAGTTCTGACAGGATGCCGTTCTAGCTATGTATAGGCGAAAGTTCCAGCTACAATTTGGATATGATTTGGAAACAGTCAGTTTCTTATAGCGTCCGCAGTAGTGCTAATCCCGTTTCATATTTGTCCGACCTCATATGTTTACTTATCAGGGGGCAAATCCATGATATGAGGCTGGACATAATAAAAGAATTACTCTATACAGGTTTGCGCATTAGAGCGTCAAAGAACAATATTGGCATTATTAAAATAATTTGGAGTTTTTTTTTATTTTTAAAGTAATGTAGTGTGATTATAAAGATATTTTTAAATATACAGGGTATACCAGTCCACCTCCACCCAAAGTGGAAACCCAAACCGACAAAATACTCATCATTATGCAACAGTAAGTTAACGGATAACGACAATGGACTGTAAATGTTTGGAGAGGTATTTTGGGCCATTTTGTGATTGTCCGTAATTTGTTTATAGACATCTGAATGGTGCGCAATATTTGTATTTCTTGCAAAATAATTTGCTTCTTCTCCTGTAAAATGTCTCTCCATCTAATGAAATCTAATGGAAAATATGCGGTACCAGCGCGACGGTTCGGGAACAGGTCGTTGCAATCCCATCAATTGGCCACCTAGATCGCCAGATCTGACGAGAGTAGATTTTTCCTATGCGGTCACATAACACATATTGTGTACCAGATCCCCACAACTGCCGTAGAAAATATGAGACAACTCGTAAAGGATGATTTGGTACAATTTAGTTTGAGTCGATCCGAGCAGTAAATATGTGTAAACATGTGTATTGCACTGAATGGAGGTCACATTGACTATTTGTTATAAATAAATGCTTGAATTGCAATAAAATCGATTTTCTATCTATGTTATTAATAATAAATGTTATCACTTTATTTCATAATCATGGCTACTAGATTAGATATAAATAAAAGGTTTAATAATTTAACGTTTCGTTCAACAGTTTGTAATTATAAAGTAAAAATATCTTTGAAAACATTGGTTTGAGGTGTAGGACAATATTTATAAAAATTGGGAAGAATTAACGTTCCAATTTAAAAATATAATAATATACTGAGTGTTGCATTTGAAAAAATTGAGAAAATGCTTTTCGAAATAAATTATATTTGAACTGGTGTAAAAAACACCATGAATAATAACTTTAATATGTTGTGGTTGTGTCGTTTTAGTACACGACATGGCTACATAACTACGAAATAAACTACTCAAAAATGAATAGGGATATCGCAGTGTAAGACACTTAAAGGCAACACCAATTCCATTTACAATAAACTACCAAAACAACAAAATGTAACATCTATTTGGTAATGAACATGAAAATTACAACAAAAGTACGTTTAAAGAAGAAATTTAACAATATTATATTGAAAATCGTTATTGTCTCCTTTCACTTAAGGTGAAATTTATTAAATTTTAATACCGCGTTGCACCTCCTCTGGCAGTAATATCTGCTCAGCACCTTACTGGCATACTCTCAATCCAATTATCAACATGTTCTTGTGGAATTTGATACCACAGTACCGGCAATAGATCCCTCAGCTGTTGCAGAATAGTAGATCTTGGATTATCATCATCCAGGTGTCTCTGCAAAAGGTCCCATGCATGCTCGATGGGGTTGAAGCCTCGAGATAGCGGAGGAAGAGCAAGATGCTTTATTTCCTCATCTCGAAGCATCTAAAACAATCCGAGCACGATGCGGCCTTGCGTTGTCGTCAAGAAAAAGAAAATATTTCCGTCCAACGGCGTTGCAACGTTTCAGAACTGGTCCGTAATGATCTTTTGGGCATAACGTTCGCCTGTGAGTGTACCATTAAAGATATGGAGGTCAGTACGCTACCTTAAAGAAATTCCAACCCATACCGTAAGACCCCTACCACCAAAGGCAGCGACTGGTCGAGTATACTGAGGTAAGGTACGATGTTCGGCACTGCTATATACCCTTTGACGCCGGCTATCATTAATTAGACAGTATCTGGGCTCGTGCGAAAACAGTATTATCATCCCACGGTGTCGCTTCTTGAAGCTCTTGCAGGCCATTTCAGAGGGCGTTATGAGGTAAGCCCTACCTCAAATAATCGATTTATCACAATTTGGTCGGAGACTCGATTTACTGTGGCATTCGAGAGCACTTGCTGTCGATATCAAGCAGTTGAAAGGGGGTGCATTCTTGCATTAATTACCAGAAGTCGATCCTCACGAGGTGTTGCGATGCAAGGATATCCACTTCCAGTCCTTCTTGCAGCCGTACCTGTTTCTCTAAGCCGCGAAAGGACACGTGAAATTACGTTCTGCGTGGTTCCTAACATATTAGCAAGATCATAAGAAGACGGGAAAGATTATTCAATCAAACACACAAACTCGACTTGAAACTAATATGGTTGCAACTGGATTCGATTGTTTTTTGTTTTTTAATATCAAACATTGCCGCTTGCTCTAATTATCAATAATAGACTACCATTAGCTGCCAAATACAAACATATGTGCAATCTATTGCGATATCCCTAATCATTTTTGAGTTGTTTATGTATTCTTAACTATAATCGTCATGCGCACCGAACTAATTGGATAAACTTTGTTCCAACCAAAATTAACACATAGGTACCCTCGTCCAAAATAAAAAAAAACAGGAGATCGTTGCAAAGATAATTTTACGCTGAATTATAAAATGTAAAACTATATATGGTGTTTATTTTAAAACAAATACTTGAAGAAGTTCCGCCGTAGCGGGTCACCTTGTAAATTTAAAAATATCTTCATGTTGTACGCATTTTTGCACTATATCACTTTGCAAAAAGTTTCAACTCTCAGAATTGCAGCCACATATATTTTTCATCTAAAACAACAGGAAGGAGGAAGAAGAAGATAATATATCTTCTTCTTCTTCCTTCCTGTTTTTCCTTCAGGAAACATATGGCGTTCGCGGAAGTTTCGCTGACAGTATATAGTTTGTCAGCCTTAAATATTATTATAGTAACTAGTAATCATCAGTTCTAAGGAATTGTGCAATTGATTTACTTACTACACAGCAAAATAACCCTTAAAATACAGTAACATAACATACAAGAGACTCAAATGTTGTAAATATTAATATATACGTTAAAAAGATATAAACAAATAGTTTTACCTAGATTACATAAACTTGTAATAAACTGTTTACTCTCTGTGTAAGCTTGATCAACTAATCTATATTACAAGACATTGTAAGAAAACTTAGTTATGAAATGAGTGGAGCCGTTTTAATCCAAAACCCAACTGGCAAGTAAAAATATTTGGTAAATATTGTTTGCTTGGTACTCTCTCTACTTCGGTGGTTTTATCAATTTCTGTTACAGATGCCACCTGATCTTTTTTCCCGGAACTTTTATCTTCTTTTTCCTTTTTGGGCTTTCCTTCTGCGTAGGTAATAGCCTAAGGTTAAAATAAGAATTATGTTGTATGGAAATCAAGGACACTCACTCTTAAACTTCCTTCCACAGGAATAGCTTTTGGATTAGTTTTCGGATGGTCTGCCCAATAAAAATCTATTGTTCTATCACTCCAGTTAACATTATGCAAGTCACAGTAAAAGTTAGCCAAAGTAACCTTCTTCAGAATTGTTTCCTGAGGCTCTTGTAGTTCCTGTTGTGGAGGTGCTTCAACATCTTTCAATTTTTTGTCCTTTCCTTTTTTGTCGTTTTTGCCTTTTTTGTCGCTGCCACCTTTACCTTTCTTTGGTTTCTCCGGTGGTTTAATCTAGAATTAAAAATAACTTATCTCTAAAAAATGATGAGGAGGGTACTTTCTACAACCTTTAAATAAACAACTTTCACATTCACGCAACTCCTAAAAGTATCCCTTATAGCTGTTAAATTTTTTTCAGGGGATTCTATCACAAGGGCCTCTTCAGGAAATTGTATTATTTTAGCCCAAGGCGTACGTTCCGTTTTGAAAGACGTATTTTTCACTCTAAGTTTTCTTTCTTTTTCGTGTTCATCTTCAGCTTGATACGGCGAAGGTGCCCCTTTACTTTTTCCACCTTTCTCCTTTTTGCCGCTCTTCGCACTTTTTGGCACTTTATCATTTGACCCCTTGTTGCCCTTTCCTTTCGGTTCCTCCTCTGCTTCTTCAGCGGGTTCTTCATCGATGACTATTTCTTCCAGTAGAGGTAAACTCACTTCCAGATGAATTGATTGTACTACACCTTTCTGAAGAATAATTATCTGTAATCATTTTTTGCAGATTTTTTAATGTTACCTCTTTTGGTGGAGGCGGTAACCCAATTATTCTGTGGCAAGTGAAAGTTAAAGCGGCATTATTTAAATGCTCCTGCAGAATCTCTCGATTGCTTACATCTTTTTCCAGAACCTGTGTGTTATCTAGGTAAATTAATTGTGGAATCGTAGCTAAAACTGCATTTTTGTAACCGTAACATGTCTGAAAGAAATAATATGTTCATATTAAGGCATCTGTATGGTGCTGCTATCTACAAGAATTTACAGGAAGTATAATGTGTTTGTAAGAAGTTGACTGAAGAAAATTGTAAAGCCATTTGAAACCGTTTCATTTCGAATAATATAAATTATACGTAATAAGTTGTTATTAATGATTTATTTATTTGACAAACTTACTAACAGCGCAAGGATTTCCTTCTAGTTGCAAACCCGATAACATTTCCAGAGATTGTAGCGCTTCTAGTACGTCCATAAGATTGTAGATGTCGTTGTCTGACAAATCTAGCGTTCGCAGCATATTAAATTTACCGCATTTTCCTATACTTTCAAAATTGCTTTCTGAAAGTTGTTAAAAATTAAAATAATCGAATACTATTTTTACAAAATAAAGATAAAGCTAAATTGTTTTCATGCCAAATAAACATCTTTTACTATTTCTGCTCTTGCAAGACCAGATTTTCCTGTTAAAAAATAAAACACTGGGTGTTTCAATTAAAATAAAGTCCCATGGTTTTCACTGACAAATGTTATAGAAAAAATTATTAAGAGTTCAATATTACTATATACAGTAGCTATATTTAATTTTTTATCGATTGGATTTTCAACTACAATTATGGTTCCATCCAATTCAATAAAACGAATACTTAACAGCTACCAAATCAAGAAACAACATTTTACCATTATTGTAGCAAAAAGCATTAAACTATTTTCAATTCGACAGAGTACTGCACAAAAACAGTATACGTCATAGAACCCATTAACATTAACCGAATCAATCAAAAATCTAAACCGCTTTACTAATCCATCAGTCCTGGCAATTTAATTAATTAACGGTTTATGAAATAATCCCTTACCACTGGAACATCAAATAAATAATACATTAATAAATATGTACTACCACATATTTAATTAATTGTTCGACTATTAAAAGATTAACAGCACGTATTCAACTCTACAGTATACAACTTTATATTATGTAATATCATGTAATGTCATAGCAGCTACTTGAAAATCATGTATCAAAGTCTCTACTTCTTTAGACTTGGAATATGGAAAAATTGCTTAAAATTGAGGGGAGCAGTCAAGATATTTGTTTCAGCTTTAATAAGTATTTTCTTGAAGATCGACTTCATATCAACTGCATTGAATCATATTTCAATATTTCGAAATCATGCGAAACACAGGCGTATAGAAAAAAATCTAAAATGTGGGATGTTACATATTTGAAAATTATAATTGTACAGGGTGTTTAAAAAATAGGTTCGAATATTTTACCCACTTATAGGTCTCATCAATATAAACAAAAAAGCCGAAAAAAACATGGATTCCAAAATCAACCGTTTTCGACATACCTATGGAGTTTTTTTAAGTAAATAAATATTGCTTGTTATTTCAATAAGTTCCCTACCGATTAAAACAAATAGCCGTGTAAATAAAACATTTTAATTACAAATAATTAAAGTAGATGTTCTATATGTCCTCCTTCCATTTGTGTACATCCTTCGCATATCCGTAAAAATGAACGCCGCATTATATCAAAGATTCCCTGATTCATACGAACGGTCTGGCAGGCATGTTCTATTCGTTCTCGCAATTCGTTTAAATTATTCACAGGGCTTGAATAAACTAGCAACTTTAAATACCCCCAAATACGAAAGTTGAGCGGATTGAGGTCAGAAGATCTAGGTGGCCACACAACTGGGCCCCCTCGCCCTATCCAATTGCCGTTGTTTTGACCATGATTGAAAAACGTGCAGGAACCCCGTTGTGCATCAACCACATATTCATTCTATGAATGAGAGTACATCTTCTAACAATAGCGGCAAGGCATTATACAAAAAGTCAAGATACAATTGGCCAGTCAAACTGTTTGGAAGAAAAGAAGGTCCTATCATACGGCCTCCAAAAACATCAAGCCAAACGTTAATTGAAAACCGTTGTTGATGATTCTATAAAATAATAGCTTGAGGGTTTTCATCTGACCAAACATAGCTGCTGTAGAAATTAACAAAGCCATTTCTTGTGAAACGAACTTCGTCGTAAATAAGACTTCACTAACAAAGTTTTCCGCGTTTTCTGCCACTCTTGTCAGTGACCATCAACAAAACACCAGACGTGCAGCATAATCAGGCACAATAAAAACCTGTACGCTTTGAATATGGTATGGGTACAATTGCTCCTCATGTAACATTCCCAAATTAGGGAAGCATTATTATTTGTTACGGCAGAAAGTCTTCTAGTACTGGTACCCGGATTTTCTTTAATCCTCCTTAAAAAGTTCCGCTTCAGCAGTAGAAACTGATCTAGGCCGATCACCACCACCGTTTCTTGATTTATATGCGCCAACTTCAGATAAACGTTGATACAAATTTGTAAAAAATTGTCATACAGAAGTGCCCGGTTCGGAAATGCTTCGGCATGCAAGGGACGTGCCTCATAAGAATTACCATTGGCCTTACCATACATGAAATGCATATCTGCTATTTCCGCGTTGGTATACATATTCTAACAACAACAATAACAATATTGACACTTACAAAAACTCAAACAAATGTTGTTTTATCCACTTCCATAGCAGACGTGATAAATATTATTCTGCACTCCTACTCTGCATAAATAATTTGGCTGTATCTCGAAAACGGTTGATTTTCGAACCCATGTTTATTACGACTTATTTGTTTGTATTGATGAGATCCATAAATGGGTAAATTTCGGAATGTATATTTTAAACACCCTGTATATTAAATAAATGTTTAGTAGACAAAATGATGGTGAAAAAATGATGCTAATATTATGATCCAGATTTCAAGTTTTTCTTGATAGAGATCATGCGTAGGCAATTACTTGAATAAGAGTAATAAAATCCTGCATGTAGATCTGGACTCTTAGAAATACCCCTTTAAATTTAGAACATGTAAGAATGGTGCAACGTAGACATTCTTTTCATTAGGAACGATAATTTAGTTAAAAAGTGCTAAAAAGTATAGGAGGGGCGGATATTTCAGCTAATTATCTTAGTCCCTAATATTACATCTTTTTTTTGAAAATCGACGTTATTCAATAATATGAAAAATCATAGACGCAGTCTTAAAGAACAGTCTAGAAAAACTCTAAAATGTAGGATGTAGGAAGGTTTGGTAGATAGAACAAATCACGCCAAACAAAAATCCATTAGTCGTAGCATATCAGTTCGAAAAAGCCAATAAGCAATTTGGAAAGACTAGAATATTATAGAAGTTAGTTAATCAAAATTATGGAATTTTAGTGAATGTTTTATACATTCACAGACAAGTAAATTGAAACCAGGCGAAACTAACTACTAATACTACGTATTCGTTCAAAGAACACAATTTTACTGAATCAACAAAATTTAAGTTTGTGTACCTTCAAAAGCTATGCTATAGACTGTAACAAAAAACTGTATGCTACGAAGAATTTTTAACAGTCAAATTAAAGTATTCGTTAAAATAATATTGTCGCTCAAAATACTGTATAATGTATAATATATCTACTTTTGTTTCTACATTGAATGAGACAATGATATATATAATATTTAAATCATACGTTATTACACCTGCACCATAATTCTTGTTTAACAAACGAAAGAGCGTGCAAAAACACAACATCATCGAATCCACATAGTAACATAAACAGCAAATGCTACCCAATCTCCATGTTCTCCACATCGCAAGACTTCTTCATAAAATGAATCAAAATGCTGCTTTCCAGCTCTATTTTCCAGATTATAATGCTGGTATAATAAAAAATAGCATATGACGTATATGTATAATTGAGCCTTCACAGCTCTAGCGACTTTAAAGCACTCCAGTTAGGGTCGTGCTCTTAAACTCGTCGAACGTGCTTTAAAGGCTTCATTATACACTAGTATCATAATATACTGTTTTGTATATACTTTTTTCCTTCTTGCTTAAAACAGCTGTACAAAGAACAAGATTTCTTGCAATACATACAATATTCAAACATGCGGTGACGCCTTATAAAAGCGGGTTTAAACTTTTTTTAATATTTGAAGGAGCGTGCTTTGATAATTCTCCGATTTATAACAACACTTGCATACATTAAAATTTACATTTTGAAACGTTAGTAAAATATATGTAAAGTTGATTATCGCATTTTGAATAAACTGGGGTAGAAAATTCTTTTTAAGGGATGAAATGCACATAGTTTGACTTACTATTATTGCGTAGAGTGGGATCTTCGTACATACTATAAATTCAAAATACAACTTATGTCGACCAATCGCGAAAGCTGCCCGATTGAAGCGATGATTTCAATTTACACTGCTTAAAACAATTAACGCATATTTAACAACATTAATAATAATAAAAAATAGACAGGTAAATTAACATCTACAAATACTTTTATATTTCAATTGCAACATTTTTAAACAAGAAATCGAAGGCTTTTTGTGGCATTTAAACTTGTAAACTATGCATGTTCGATCGAATTACCATCAGGGGAATCTGCTGGCCAGTCCATTCTATCGATTCCCATTGCATCAAACCATTTGTCCACGACGTTTGCTCGATGTGGACCAGCTGTATCATCCATAAACGTGAATTGTTCGCTCACTGCTGTTGCGGATGGGAAAACAATACGCCGCGGAATCTCATTCATACTTTTGGGCAGTAAAAGAGCCATTTTGAATTGAATAAACATCTGTATGAACTCCAGTACTTTATCTCGGCCTTCAGATTCTGGCCGTTCCCAGACAAATTATGGATTATTTCATATTCCGGCTTCATGCCAGAATAAAACACGTCTATTATCTAGTTACAACGTGAATCTTGACTCGGCACTATACAACACTCGCCCCCAGTCATTATGGTCAAAATTTCTATTCTCTTCTGCCTACATTATGCGAACTCTTTTATGATTTGCGGCAAGTAGAATGCAAACCAGTGGACTTCGAGTGTATAACCCGATGTCAAGAAGGCGATTTCTTATTGTTTGTGTTGATACCAGTCTTCCAGTAGCAGCAGCAATCTCAGCTCGAAGCTATATGTTGGGTTAAGAATTCTAGTTCTATGTGAAACGATCATCTTGCTGTATTGTTGATAGTGGCCGACCTCGTCCTTGTCTTCCCCGAACATTTCCAGTTTCCAAAAAACGATTCCAAAGTCTAGATATTACACTTTGGCTCATCACCAAACACTTGGGCAACAGCTTTTGCTTTGTTCGTCCACCTTCCAATTGATCTATGGTTCTCCAAGCCTATAATTCAGATAGATTATGGTGCTGCTTCATTCTTAATTGCAAATAAATTTAACAATGACCACTAGTAACCAAGAAAGTGAAAATCTGAACTATGACCAAGAGCGCGTTGGCGTGCGTTGCAGTTGAAGTACGAAAAATTTCGCGGGTGCTATTTTAAATGTCTGTTTCTTATTATTAATGTTGTTAGGTATTCATTAATAGTTTTGAGCAATGTAAATGTTTTAGACAAATAGTCTATTAATTGAAGACTATCGATAATGTTATATAAGCATATTTATCTTTCGTAACCCCAACACAATCAATATCATTGCAGTTCATGTTATCTGACAAATTCGCAGGTGTTATTCCACGTTTTCAAATTTTGTTTAAACGCCATTGACCGTAGTACGTATAAATAAGATAGTCTGTGCTATAGTCATATCCAATCTTTAAAACATCACCCTTGCACAGCAGGCTGAGTACGTGCTAGTTTTTGTGATTCGCGGTGATTCTGTGTAATTGTGTATTACGTTATAGGGAAGCAGAACACCTAACACGCATTTATACAACTCGTGTTTTATATAGCTCATGTTGCGTGTGTTAAATGGATGTTATTTACCGCCATGCTTCTCCTGATATAAGTGAAAATAAACAATTAAAGGCACAGTTCCTGCTTAATCAAGATTCATAAGGATTCTGTTTATAATTTTTCAAAATGTTTAAGTGTGCAGTGAACCATGCTATTATTAGAGAGCGGTTACGCATATCAGTTATTTATTTATAATTAAACAATGTTGTTTTTTTATGCCCAATACAATTAAATTACAACCAGGAAGTTCTTCATATTTGTTGTTTCTTCTGTTTAGGGATTTTGTACTATATCTTTATTTACAAGTATAATTTTTTATTGGAATATGCAATTATTTACATATAAGTGCATTGCTGAGGTCTGCATACGCGGAAAGGTTTCCTTCTCTTTCAACTGTATCCTTAGTTATAAGCATGTAGATCTTGTAAACAGCATACGGATATACGAAAATAATTTTTCAACATCTGAAGGACTGCCTACTAGAATCTGTACTGAAATTCTATACATTTTCTTAATTTTCTATAAAAATTGCAAACACCGAAATTTTCAGTTTGAGCATATTGCGCATAATTTGCATATTACCTTAATGGTACCGTAAACCCATTTAACACTCCTAAACCTTCGTATTATATAGATTTAGAATCTCTAATGAGGTTAATCATAGATTATAAAGGTTTCAAGATATTGATATCAATTTTGTTTTTCTTTAATAAGAATTCTAAGCGGTTATGTCATAATTGGAAAGAGCTCTGTTTCCATATCCTTTTGATGGATTTATTTCGCAAATAACAGAGTTATGACCGATAAACTGTTTCCTTATAATAGGCCGTGAAAAATTATTTTTCGATGACAGACCGAGAAACAATAAAGGAGGCAAATAAGAAAATAAAAGATTACATGTGTTCCTTCTTTGGAAATATAATATTAGAATAGAAATAGATTTGCAAAATCGCAGTACGTAGAAAACTATAATAGGTATATTTAATACTGCTCATCATATTGATCTTAAATGAAGTTCATTCACAAGGAACATATTCAAACCTATAAAAGCCTAGAAGTGTGAAATTGTAAAGCATTACATTTTAACTTCAATCTGCAAATTCAGAATTTCCCGATGATAAGCGAAATTTCTAGCTTAACATTACTTCTTCCGTTGTAATTTATATATCAGCCATCTACAGATAATAATTCGTTGCGAAAGTTACGTCTGTATACAAATATATATTATAAGATATTTATATTCCCTTTATCTTCATTTATATATTTTTGCTGCACTTTTTTCGGGTTTAATAAACCTATATAGGTATTGAGAGCTGGGGCCTCGGTGGAGTAGTGCGAATACGCACTGCCACACGTGGTTACAGCAAAATATAATTTAATTTAAGATTTAAATTATATGTGAAGTGTTTGTTCTTTAATAATAATAATAATAAAACTCACCTGATATTAATTCTTCGGAAGTGTTTTTTTAATTAACTTAAAAGATCCTGGAAAGAAATTCAATTAAAATCAGTTAAAGTAATTCCTTACTTAAGTTATATTCACTTCCCCGAATTACTTTATGCATTTATAAATGGTTATTGAAGTGTTCACTTGGATATTGGCACATTTTACGAGAAAGCTGGAAGAATTGCATCTTTAACGGTCATTATGAATGCATCGAAGGACGCGTAGATTTGAAATGACAGCATTAAGGCCAAAATAACGCGAACGTAGGCAGTTTATTGGAATTATGCCGCAGAGTGCGTTTAATACCCATTGGAAATAAAAAGATAAGTTCACAGGAATTTTCTTTATTTATTTGTTTAATTCATAATTATAATTACATAACTATCATGGGCGAAGCCACGAATATTAATATCTTTATTAGAACCCTGAGATGTCTTATAAGAATATATGCTGATGTAAATTAAAATTTAAGTTCTTCGTTCGATAAATAATTCATTTAATTTTTATTATGGGCGCTACTAACATGGATTTAATTTACTAAATTTATTTATGTAACAGGAAGTTGCAAAGTTTATAATTATTTTATATTTTATTATAAATAATATTTCATAGCATATATTTATGGCACTATCAACGTGGGGCTATTGAATTATTTATTTTTATGATAATATACAGCATCTTTTATGACGCTAGCCAACGTGGGGCTATTGATTTATTTATTGTTATAATAGTACATAGCAATATATATATATATATATAGTATTTCATGTGTTATTTTGTGAAACAGCTCGCTCTCAATACCTTTTTTTTTCTCATTTATTCATATTACCGTTCCCCCTCTGGAAACCACTTTCGCATTACTTCAGGGGGTGCAGGCG
>JABXWE010102382.1:0-23340 GCA_014611495.1 Limonius californicus
GATGTAAATGACCTAGAAAATGAATTAATGCAATTTAAGGAAATGTGTAAATCTAGACACATTGTTCAAAATCCTTAAAAAATGTTAGATTTTTTAATCGAAACTAACACTGTCTCAACATTTTCCAATGTTGAAATATTACTTCGGATATATTTGTCAATACCAATTAGTAACGCGTCAGATGAACGATCATTTTCAACTCTAAAATGAGTAAAATCATATCTTAGAAACTCTTTGAACCAAGATAACTTATCATCTTTAGCCCCTCTTAACGTGGAAAATGAGGTACTAGAAAACATAGATTCTAATGAAATTATAAACCAATTTGCGGAAATAAAAATGCGCAAAGAAAAATTTAAATATTTTAATTTAATGCGCTTTAAGCTAGTAGGAATGTTGGCTTTGTATTTTTTTTCTCTATTAAGAGTGTTCTGTGTTGGTTCTATTATTTTATTTATTTTGTGGTATATCCATTTTATGTTGAGAAAACGATATAAATGTTGGTTTTTGACAGTACTACTTATTGTTATTGTTTTTTGTTCTATTTCTGACACTTTTTTTGCCTGCGCCGCTATTAATGCTTTCCTAATCCTACGAGGGGGCCCCAGAATGTATATGAGCCTAGGGCCCACAAAAGCCAAAAATAGGCACTGATTGCTGCGACCGTCCTGAGACGGTGTCTTCCATTTTCTTTTCTTTTACTTTGTTACTAGAGAGAGCACTTGTTGAGCCCGTTCACACCGGGGTTTGTACCCATCAGGTGCCGAAATATCCGATTTCCAGCCTCATATAGCCTTATTGATACCACAGTTGCTACCGTATCTGCTACTGTTTTCTTACCGTTTTGCTACTGCATCTGCTACTGTATTTGCTACTGTTTTGCTACTGTATTTGCTACTGTATTTGCTACCGTTTAGGCTACTGTTTTGCTACTGTATTTTGCCTGTAAGATTCTGTATGCCTAATTGCTAAAATATATGTATCAAGCCTTCTCGTTTTGATCATTTACAAGCCGAGCATAGTTAGGTGTCTAGGACCAATTCCGAGATTGCAGCTAAGTAACATCAGCCCCCTGCGAACCGACGTCTTCAACTGTAGCTACCTAGGATTTATACCTCCCCGGACAACGAAGCCGGGACGTAGAGTAAACTTCGTAACAAAATCTGGCGCCCGAGACAACCGAAGCAATTGCACGTAATAAGCAGACGTGCAATTGACCCCGTCGAGTTAAGCAAAGAAAGGAGCGTCACAAATATTTAAGGTCTACCTCACAATATTAAACTACTAATTTTTGGCCAATTTTAATGGTAATTTTCAAATTATCATGGCTGCCACAAATTTCATTGGTACGCATTATAAAAACACCGATACATTTTACCTGGCTGAAGTTACATACGTATTTGGATATGTATCTAACAGTATTTTAAAATTTTCTAAATTATCACTGTAAAGCCTTTCTGGTGTTTTAAGGCCAGTGGAGTCAAGATTATGCAATTATAAACTGGTTAAGTGCGTCCGCCATCATCGATGGCTTCCATATGCCTCCAGGTGACGAAATAAATGTTACTAAAAGCAAAAACAAATTACCTACTCCATTCTAGATAAATAACAGGCCATTGGTCTATAATCAAAAAAAGAAGAAAAACAAATTGAATTAAGAAACATATCCGTTTGATTGAAGCCACAAAATTATTTCCTATTTATAAACACAGAAGCACTGAATTGTCTTCGTTAATGTAGTAAATTTCGAAATTTCTGGTGTATGATTCTGTATGTTCTACTACTGTGAAAACTGTAGAAAAATACAAAAAGTGTGCTCTAAGTAGGTATTTGAAAGACGGGGTAAACGTTTATGGTGTAGATGGCGGCTTTGACTATTTTTCAGTAAAAATTTGCTCCATTCCCACCCAAAATGACACTTACAATTGCGATGGCATACGCTATCAATTACATTTTCCATTCAATAAATCGCGATTATTCACTGAAACCATTTAACTCTAACAGATTTAGAAAATATCTAAGGGTATTAATATTAGTCGTTGGTAAATAGCGTTTTTTGCAACCCTCAAACAGTAAAATTATATATGGCAATTAATTTCAAATTATTGTATATCAAATTGCACCGTGATTATTATTTATTTAAATAAAAAATTGATCTAATTTACGAATTTATTAAAATAACTGAAACGAACATTAACAAACCTTACTAAAAATGTAAATTTATATAAATATATATGTATACACTATAACTTAGCAAAATATGTACAACATAATTAATCGCTAAGAGGCGGGGATGGCTCAGTGGTAGAGCAGCCAAGCTTTGGATGTAATAGTCCAAACGCTTCCCGGTTCGAATCTCCTCAGGGTCGGAAATTTTTCTAATTCCCTGGGTGGTCGGTACTGGGTGCCGGTCTCCATTTGCCATTGGGAATCAAAGGCTGGCTCTGTTGTGCATAGCACAAACTACCTTAGCTTTGCCTCACACCGCCTCGACACTGTGCAAGCGGTGAGGATCATGATAATAAATATTAAAATTAATCGCTATCATCATAACCACAAGTGTCATCAGATTCTTCGTCGTTGACATGTATTATTATTGGAGCAATGTCTTCTCGGTCAAAAACCACTTCCCTGTCCCACCACTTCTGTATAATGTCCTCTGCATGTGTAACACAATTCGATCACGTTTCAGCTGTTACTTTACTTAAAGCTTCTTCGCACATACTTAGTGTTTTTTCAACGCCGTAACCTTCTCTTCCTACGTGTTTATTATAATATTGCTTGGCAATCCCCCAAACATTTTCAATTATTTTTATTTATTTGGGGTTATAGTTGTGCCAGCCAAGCAGGTAATGCACGTCATATATATGACGTCACACCCTAGTATGTGTATATTTGTATTGAAACAGTTTAAAGTGAAACAACAAACGACGTAACCTCAAATATTTACATTTCAATTTAATATAAAGTAAGTAGAAACCACAGAGCTAATAATTATTAAAATAAAAACATACTCTAGTTGTAGAAGTTAATATTTATTGGTTGTAACGGTGCAAAGACGAAATAGGTTATCAAACTTGCGACAAGTTGTTTCGACAGTCTGCTTCAAAGTTTCGGCATTTTGTAAACGTGTACAAAAATACACTGTAGGTTAGTTCTAATTAGAACTCTTTTTATAGCAGTAAATAAACAAATTTCAAGGAGAAAACTACGAACCTTCAATGACCGCTGCAATAATTTCCGGCAATTTTCTGACAGCAAAGTATAAACATGTTGGATTTAATACCAACGTAACGTAAATATAATACATTTGTATAATTTCATTTGTTAATTATTTAAAAAGAACCATGGGCTTTGTGGTAACCTACTGTTGTTTACTAAATTTAAGAAGTAAATTCAGAAAAAAAGTAAAAGAATATCCTGCAATTCTACAATCTGGATTTTTTTCTATTTTATGACACCGGTGCTGCTGGTCGTTGATCATATGACGTACATTACTTGATTGGCTGGCACAACTATAGCGTTCAATGGCCTTGCAAAAGTGTATTGATGACGTGCATAAACTGGTTCGCTGTCCCTACTTATAGTATAAATCGTTGCTGCACTATTCTTCTATTCATATTGTGTATATTGTATAAGGATCAAAAGTAGTTCAAATGACTATTCCAAAATTACCTAACCTGAAAGAATATTTTGATAGACCTCAAAATTGTTCCAAATAACCAAGTGTTGTTAAAAAAGTAGTCGTCTAACAGTAATAAAATTTTTTGCTATTTCTCTCATCCACAATTAAGGTGAGTGATATCGCATATTAACTTTAAAAAATTACATTTTCATGGCTTAGAATTGTTTACTGCTTTAAAGGAGTATAAGGCAGCAGATATTAAAGAACAATTGTTTACTATAGGAAAACCTGTGCATATCAACATGGATACCTTATCTGATATGCATGAAGATGTCAAACCTGATGTTACTTTGCTATCAAATTTTACCAATTCTACATCCGATATCTGGCATCAAACCAAAATCAACGAAGAATTACCTCGGAGTGAGTTGGCAACGAATGGTAAATTTTCATTATACACCTACAATAAAGCACCAGTACGTAGATAATAATAAAACAAGGTTTTCCTTCAAAGAAACAATTGTAAGGTAGTTACCGAGCTGAAGTATTGGAATACATACCTGACAGATGTACACTCTGAGACATAAGTATTTTTATGTTTTCTAAAATTATCATTTTTAAGCCTTTCTTGCGTCTTTTAAGGCCAGTGGAATGACTTAAGCATTTATAAAGTGGTTACGTGCATCCACCATCACCGATGGCTTCTGTAAGACTCCAGATGACACAATAAATACTAGCAAAAGCACAAAAAAATTTAAACATATTTTTTCAAGCTATGAGGTTTCTCCTCTCTAGCCAGTACAGAAGACCGTTTGTCATTCTTGCTATGTGGCCGACCCATCTTACTCCTTGTGTTTTGATGGTCATTATTATTCCTGGCTCTTTGTATAAATCTTTTAGTTCTTGGTTAGTCCTTCTTCTCCACCCTATTTCTTAATTTTTTCCTCTATACAGTGCTTCCCAAAAGTAACGGATAAATTCTATAAAATCGTTGAGAAAAATATTTCATAAAAATACTCGGACACGTCAATTTTTATTTTTAAATTGTCATTTAGAGATGTAATTTTCAACCCCCCACCCTTAACCCCTAGCAACTCCCACTTAAAATTTCAAATAGCAAAGTACCCCTTCTGATACCTCATCTGATGATGAATGAATGAATGAAAGTGCCAACATTCGAGCAGGCGTTGATGCAGTTCTACTAATAAGTGATAAAAACAATTGAAGTTTATCGTACTTCAATTGTTTTTACCACACATTGCTAGAACCGTATCAACGCCTGCTCGAATATTGGCAATCTCAATTGAATACATTTTGGTAAATATCTCCGTTATTTATCAACCGATTTTAAAAACCTTTCTTTGTTGTATTCAGCATAAAGAAAGTTATCAGATGAGTTATCATAAGGGGTACTTTGCTATTTGAAATTTTAAAGTTGAGTTGCTAGGGCTTGGGGGTTGAGGGGTGGGGGTTTGAAAATTACATCTCTAAATAACATTTTAAAAATAAAAATCGACGTGTCCGAGCATTATAAAATATTTTTCTCCACAATTTTATAGAATTTATCCGTTACTTTTGAGAAGCACTGTATATTCTTAATATCTTTCATTCCCATATTTGGAGTTTATGTTGTGTTCTTGATTTAACACCCATGTTTCAGTTGCATATACCACTGCTGGTCTTATTATTGTTTTATAGATTTTTATTTTCACCTTCCTCTACACATTTTTTGCACTTAACACTTTTTGCATCGCATTTGCATTTTTGTTTCTGGCTGTTATCTCTTCTCGAGTTCCTTGTTTTGATCGTTATTGTTTGTTATTTCAGACCCTAGCAGCTTGAAATGCGGCACCTTTTCGAAGTTGTATTTTTTGCCCTGATCACATCTTATTTTTAGTGGGCCATTTGTTGTTTGTTCTCCACTTCTCATTACCATATACTAGATTTTTGTTTCATTAATTTTTAGCCTGAAAGTCTTTGATGTTTTTACGATTTTCTTAATTAGGTTCTTTGCCAAGTACCAAGTTGAAAAGAATTGCAGATAATGGAACTCCTTGTCTTCGCCCACTGTTTATCTTGAAACTCTTTGATGTACACCCGTGTACTCGAACCTGATTCTCGGTGCCTTGTAGTGTCATTTGGCAAGTTCTATGTGTGTTCTTGTTTCACCATATGCGATTACTTTCTTGTGACCCACTGCAACTCTTTTTCTTTTTCGTCTCTCTATTTTGGCTAGGTCCCTGATTATTTTCTGAATCTTTGTCTCTTCTTTCGTTAGGTTGGTATATATGTATAATGTTTCCCCTTTAAGTTATCTTATAATCCATCACCTTCGTTTTGTCTTTCTATCTATTAAATTTAGCCACCGTTATATATTTTTCATCTCTTTTCTTGATCCTGTATGCAGAACTTATCTGAACATTTACCGCCAACCCTTATTCCATGAACTTTTTCACTTCTTCTTGTATGTTTCCCCCTTTAAAAACTGTCCCTTTTATCACTACATTATTTTTCCTCTTATTATTTTCAAGCTTCTCCGCTTTTCTTTCTAGTATTTCTACACCGTTTCAAGTGCGAACATAGCACATGCGAAAATAATTTAGCGTTCACGCGATGCACTTTGATAAATGTAGGATATTTTTATTAACTACGAAATCATGATTGTATGCATATCCAAGGATTGTAGATATGGGTTCATTTTAATATCTAAACAAATCAGTAAATGACTTGGTGCTTCACCATATTCAAGACATCAGATTTATCGTGGATATAATTTAATTTAACAGCATGCAAGCGTGAAAGTATTTTCCATTTTGCTTTAGAAATACCTATTACAATAGCTTTTCAAAAATTAATAAACAAGTGACGAAAACATTTCATATTAAGTCTTGTGTAAGCCGATAAATTAATAATGGACGAAGGAAACAACATTTCTAGGTTAAAGTCAACTAAATAATCAACACTAGCACTTCCAAGAATTTAACTGAAGCAAGATATTATTTACAATAAATTGCTCCCCTCTGCCAAGCAAAATCCGGTTCTCATATTAACAAGCATTTGTGGGGTTATAGTTGCAAATGCATCCGGAATTTTAATTCGCAGTTCGTCCAGTATGATAGCTCTGTCTTCAAATGCATAAATTTTTTCTCTCGACAAAAAACGGCCCAATATTCCACTCCACACATTCAACTTTTGTGGATATTGAGATCGATAACTGTAATGCTTGTGAGAATTATTTCGCAACCAGATACGACAGACTGATAGATTGTGTCGACCATTTATTGAAAACGTGCATTTGTAGGTGAATAGAATTTTGCTCAAGAAATTCATGTCATTGTTTTTCCATTATGTTCTCACAAAATCCCATTCGTCATTTGGATAAATTTGTTGGGGTTTCGATAGTTTATAGGAACGATATCCATTTTTTCTGAAAATTTTTAATACAGTACTATGATGGACAGCAGTATCTTGAGCAATATTTTTGGAAGACTGGCGCGCATCTACTTCTACAGCAGCACATATTCTTACTTCTTGCATTTCTTGATTAACCTTTCCTGGGTGTAACGTTCTTTTATGGTTGGCTGGAGAGAGGCACCCGTGTTGCTCAAAGTTCCTCAAAATTCGGTGTATTGTATTAGTACATGGGATAGGTCGATTTTCAAACGTTACTGCAAATAAATCTCGAACTGTACGTAACGTCCTACCGCTATAAAGCCATTTAATAATTGGTACTTTCTCATACACTTCATAGACATTCATATCAATATTACTGTTATAATTTTGGTTTTCAATGTAAAAAAAGAAACGCAAATTCCGTAGAACTGTTAGAGGCAGCTGTCAAATTAAAGTCATAGTTAATGCTGGTGATAAGAAATTAAACCCGTCGCATAATTTACCAATGAGTAATATTAAAAACTTTAAGATGCGTGGATCCAAATGTTTTTTATATACTATGTTCGTAGTGCCGCCAATGGGTATACATATTCTATATTTTGTAATTCTCTATATACCCTTAGATATTTTCTAAATTTGTTAGAGTTAAATGGTTTCAGTGAATAATCGCGATTTATTGAATGGAAAATGTAATTGATGGCGTATGCACCGCAATTGTAACTGTCATTATGGGTGGTAATGGAGCAAATTTTTACTGAAAAATAGGCAAAGCCATCTACACCATAAAGGTTTACCCCGTCTTTCAAATACTTGGAGCACACTTTTTATATTTTTCTACAATTTTCACAGTAGTAGAACATGCAGGATCATACACCAGAAATTTAGAAATTTACTGCATTAACGAAGACAATTCAGTCAGTGCTTCTGTATTGATATATAGGGAATGATTAATTTTATGGCTTCAGTCAAACGGACATGTTTCTTAATTTAATTTATTTTTCTTCTTCTTCTGATTATAGGCCAGTGACCTCTTAATTATCTACAATGGAGTAGGTAATTTGTTTTTGCTTTTAGTAACATTTATTTAGTCACGTGGAGGCATATGGAAGCCATCGATGATGGTGAACGCACTTAACCACTTTATAATTGAATAATCTTTACTCCACTGGCCTTAAAACAGACCAGAAAGGCTTAAAAGCGATAATTTAGAAAAAACCGCTAGAAGATACATATCAAAATACGTATGTACCAATGCAATTTGTGACAGCCATAGTAATTTGAAAATTTTCATTAAAATTCACCAAATATTAGCAGTTTAATATTGTGAGGTAGAACTTAAATATTTCTAAATTGATATTGTGCTACTTTAGTTACAGATCTGATATTTAGTAACTCACATGTACATATATATATGTTACAGTAAAACAGGAAGAGATTCAAACATCGGAGTTGCATTCAGGAGTGTCCGATTTAAAACGTGATTTTAAATATGATAATGATTGGTCGATTAAACTAGAATCATTACATGAAGAATTAGATATAAAAACTGAAACCTCTTGTAATGATGAAGATCAAGTAATAATAGAACCTCTATTGAAATGCATCGTGCATCAAAGTATTAAAACTAATACTGGGGAAAAGTTATATAAATGCAATGTATGTGACTATGGAAGGGTACGGAAGCCAATCTTGCAAGCAAATATGAAAACTCATACAGGAAAGAAACCTTTCAAGTGCAATATATGTGACTTTGAAAGTGCACACAAGAGTAGCTTGCAAAAGCATATGAGCACTCATACAGGAGAGAAACCCTTCAAGTGCAATATATGTGACTTTGAAAGTGCACAGAAGAGTAACTTACGAAGTCATATGAACACTCACACAGGGGGAAAACGCTTCAAGTGCAATATATGTAACTACGAAAGTGCCCGCAAGAGTAGCTTGCGAAGTCATATGAACACTCACACAGGAGAAAAACCCTTCAAATGTCATATATGTGACTTTGAAAGTGCACACAAGAGTAGCTTACGAAGTCATATGAACACTCACACAGGAGAAAAACCCTTCAAATGTCATATATGCGACTTTGAAAGTGCACACAAGAGTAACTTGCGAAGTCATATGAACACTCATACAAGAGAAAAACCCTTGAAGTGCAATATATGTAACTATGAAAGTGCCCGCAAGAGTAGCTTGCGAAGTCATATGAGCACTCATACAGGAGAGAAACCTTTCAAGTGCAATATATGTGACTTTGAAACTGCACACAAGAGTAGTTTGCAAAACCATATGAGCACTCATACAGGAGAGAAATCGTTGAAGTGTGATATATGTAACTATGAAAGTTCACACAAGAGTCATTTGCAGAAGCATATCAGCACTCATACAGGAGAAAAACCCTTCAAATGCAATATATGTAACTATGAAAGTGCACAGAAGAGTAACTTGCAGAGACATATGAGCACTCATACAGGAGAAAAACCCTTCAAATGTCATATATGTGACTTTGAAAGTGCACAGAAGAATAACTTACGAAGTCATATGAACACTCACACAGAAGCGAAACCTTTCAAGTGCAATATATGTAACTATGAAAGTGCACAGAAGAGTGACTTGCAAAAGCATATCAGTACTCATACAGGAGAATAACCCTTCAAATGTCATATATGTGACTTTGAAAGTGCACACAAGAGTAGCTTGCAAAGCAAAATGAGCACTCATACAGGAGAGAAAGAAACCGTTTGATGAAAAACTTATTTGTCGAAATCCCACACCATAGTTTGAAGACTCAGATCAAGTGAGAAAAATACATTTTAATAAAATTATAAACAAATTATATTTGAACTAGGCGATCTGGTCTTGCAGAAAAGCAATCCAGTGGCTACTACTGAAAAAGGAATTTCCCCTAAGCAATGTGCTTTATGAGTACTGTACAAAATGATTTTATCTCCAGAAGCAAATGTCTAGACCGCAGGCGACCTTGCATTTAACCAGGTGAATGTTATTTACAATTTAAGTATTTGAAGAAAATATGACCACCATTGTAGGGACCACTGCAGTCCTTGGGGAAGTGGGGAAAATTGAAGAAACATTCCGGATAACCCAGCCTCGGTGGGAGCAGCGTCAATACAGCCATTCTTGTGTGACCCAACTACCAAACAACATGGAGAAAAACACTTCCTGCAATATTCCATGTTAAATACAATCAATTGACTGCAGTTTGTATTTTCTTTAATAAATGTATTGAAATTTTCTGGTGTTTTATGTACAAGTTCAGCTCAGCTACTTTAGATGCGAATCTGCCACGGTCAATATGGGAATTACTGTGGAATAGGCAAATAAACTTGATGATTTAGGTGTTAAATGATTTATATTAAATGCTTAGGTACATGAACAAAAACAGTCGTACATACTTTCTTGACATGCTCTCACTACAGTGTTGCCACATCTCTTAATAGCAGAACAGAAATGCCAACTTACACTCCCAAGCAATTCTGTGATTACATCAAGATTACATTATAGCACAGACAATTATTACAGAAATACTTATATAAAGACTGTGCACGTTAAAATCCGGGCAGATAAAAGCGCATGCACCAATGTTTGATACACGAATAAAAATTTTAAATTTGGATCAGAGTTACCTTAGACTCATTTGTTTACATTTTGACAAGTGTCAACATTGTGCTCTGCGGAGAAGTTAAAATGAGGTCGAAGCAAGAACAAATACGTAAATTAATCGTGTCCACACATAAATGACAAAAAGTTATCTCACATACAAATTGCGAAACAATTAAATGTTGCAAAATCAACGGTTTCCGATGTTTTGAAACGATTTTCAGAAATGTTAACAACAGAAAGAAAGCCAGGTAGCGGCACAACTCGCGGACCTATGTCGAAGAAAAGGGATGAGAAGGTCGTTAACATTTTTAAAAAGAATCCCAACCTTTCTGTGCGAGATGTGGCGAAAAAAGTTAAGATGTCATCATCCTATGTCCAAAAAGTGAAAAAACGATAAGGACTTAAAGCATATAAAGTACAGGATGCTCCTAATCGCAATGATAAACAAAATTCCACTGCTAAAACGCGGGCCCGTAAATTGTACGAGCAGATTTTGACCAAACATGAATGTGTCATTATGGATGATGAAACTTATGTTGTAGCAGACTTCAAACAGTTACCGGGACAAGAATTTTATACTGCAGTGGATAAGAAAAGTGTACCAGATAAATTCAAAAAGAAAATGAAGTCCAAGTTTCCATTAAAGTATTTGGTATGGCAAGCAATCTGTACATGTGGGTTGAAAAGTCGAAGTTTCATCTCTACTGGTACCAAGTTATCTACCGCAATGAGTGTCTTCAAAAACGTCTTTTACCTTTTATTCGACAACACCAAGTCTCCACAGTTTTTTGGCCAGATCTTGCTTCATGCCACTATGCCAAGTCTACATTAGAGTGGTATGAAGAAAACCGAATCATAGTGGTACCGAAGACCACCAATCCTCCAAACTCTCCAGAGCTGCGTCCTGTGGAAACCTACTGGGCATTGGTGAAACGTAAGTTAAGAAACACTAAGAAAGAAGTGAAAAACATTGAAGATTTCAAAAAGGCGTGGATTTCAGCAGCGACTTCAGTCTCACAGCAGACTGTAGAAAACTTGATGAGCAGCATCAATAAGAAAGTGCGATTATTTTTTCAGTCGAAAAGTGAAGATTAGTGTAAATGTATATAATTATAAATAACACCATAAAAAGAAAATATAATGGGATAAATTTTGTCAATTCAATTTTGTTTGCTATTTAAGTTAACATTTTACTTTACTTTATAATAAAAAATTTATAAGTTTTTCGAAAAAATGTGTTGTTATTCAATAACTGTGACCCATACTAATAACAAAAACAAAAATTTAAAACTGTATAATGAAAAATAGCTACAGAAACAAAAAAAAGTGTTTCCTGACAAATTGCTTCTTTGGAGATACGGGGTATTAGAATTAGACCATCGATATATTTAATTAAAACTAAACATAATTATCTATAAAAAAAATCTTAATATCCTTAACCAGCAAACAATGTCAAATTTTAAACACATGGGGCCTGAAATGACAGTTTGTAATAATATTGATTTTGAAAATTAAGCAAATTTTTATTTCTGCTGGCCTGTCAAGTGAGAATCGATATAAGCCAACTATACCCCGACAGAGAACCAATTAACCCTTTGTGTACCGACGGGACTTTAGAGTTCCACAAGGTTTTTAAGTGCGTAATTTTACTACTGTCGCCTCTAACCGCGATAATTCCTGACGGGACTTCTAAGTACACCAATATCTACCAATCAAAACACTCGATTTGCTTGCAGTGATCATATGACTGTCACGAATGCATATTTCTTGAGAGTCCGCGTGACAATCAGAACATCGTAAAATCGTGGATTGTAAAAGTGTTATATTTTTTCGATTGTGTGAATATTTTTATGAATATATTAAAAAATAAGTGCGGTATAGTGTCCAGGTAGTGGGGAAGTAGATTTGTTTAGGGGCAGTTTCAATTACTGTGTGAATACTTGCTATTTGTGATACGGACTGGCAAGTCCCGTCAGGACTAAAGAACTAGATTCTCCGATTTGGTAACAACTGCTATTTTTATGAAATCTAATTAAAAAAATGTATTAGCATAAACAAAATATACAAACATGGTATGGGAAAAACCGTATTTGAGTGATGCATAATTATTAGAAGCTGCAGATTTAGCTGTTATTGAAATAATGCAGTTACCCTTGGATAACAACGCAATTACAGATGAAGAGAGTAGTGAAGATGAAGAATGTAGTAGTCCTGTTGCAACAGATTCTATCCCAGAAACGTTGCAGCAGAATGAATTACCTGAACGAAATGCGTCGGATGACGAAGTTGGGAATAATATTTCAAGAAATAAAAAAGCTACAAGTAAAACTGCAGTTGGCCAAAAAGAAATAAATAGAAAATGGAAGAAAAAAGACATTGCCAAAAAAACTGCTAACTGTTCTCTCCCCGAAGGTGTAGTAGAGGAGCACTTCTTAGGGTGCGAGACGTTCTCTGATTATTTTTTGAAAATGTTGGGTTCAGGTACAATTGAAAATATGTTATATCAGACCAATCTATATGCAACTCAGAGAGATAAAACGCTAAACTTAAAAGAAAATGAGTTGCTGTGTTTCATAGGCTCAATTTTTTTATGGGCTATCATTGTTTACTAAGCTATAAACATTATTGGTTAACTGCGGAGGATTTGGATGTAGCAGCAGTAAAAAAAACCATGCCTCGAAATAGGTTCCAGCAGATTCTATCGTTTTTGAATTTGAACGATAATTCTACAATTCCTAACAACAATAAGGACAAAATATATAAAATCAAACCATTTGTAAATTCAGTAAATACACAGTTTGCCTTGATGTACCACGGAACTCGCGAACTGTCAGTAGATGAGAGTATTATACTTTTCAAAGGTAGATCTAGCCTCAAACAATATAACCCCATGAAGCCTATCAAAAGAGGGTATAAGTTATGGTGTATTGCTGATCAGAAAGGTTATACAAAAAAATTTTATGTGTACCAAGGGAAGGATGAGGCAGCAGAAGAAAAATTCGTATCGTTTGGTCTAGGAGAACGTGTAGTATTGTCACTAACAGAAAATTATTGGGACAATAACAGAATAGTTTACTTCGATAACTATTGTACTAGTGTTCAGTTACTTGAAAAATTAAAATTAGAAAATAATTATGCCTGTGGTACATTAAAAAGTAACAGGCGTGGATTACCAAAAGACTTGACTCCCGACAAGAACATGGTACGAGGAGATCTTGATTATCGAGTATCTAATCAAGACATCATTTTCTTCAAGTGGTATGATAGCAAGGTAGTTAATTTTTTGTCTAATTTTCATGGAAACGAACAAACACATGTTAGTCGTCTACAGAAAGATGGTACCAGGAAAGACATACCAGCTCCAGAAATAGTCCCTGATTATAATCACTTTATGGGAGGGGTTGATATGGCAGATAGATTGCGAGCAGCCTACTGCATTGATAGGCGCGCCAAAAAATGGTGGCACCGACTATTTTTTGGCATCTCGATATTGTTTTTGTAAATTCGTACATAATATACAAGACAATGAATCCAGATGAAGATATATCCCTTTTGGAATTCAGAAGAGGAATTAGTTCTGGTCTCATGATGAAATCAAATAATTTTGTGATAAATATATGGAAACGAAAAATTGATATCACCAGCCCATCTTCTAGTAGATCGTCCAGTGTCTGTTCCCGTGGTGGAAATAATAGTCCTGCAAATACGTCAAAAAGAAGAAAATACAACTATAGTGTATCCAATGATATACGACTAGGCAACAGAGGTGCCCACTGGCCAATTTTTGGTAAGGATAGACGCAGATGCGAACAGTGTTCGTCGATGGGTATAGAGTCACGACCCCATTCGAAATGCTCTGGATGCGGTGTATTTTTGTGTGTCAATGAAAAAAAGAATTGTTTCGTAACTTATCATGAAATTTTGCAATAAATTTATTATTTTCAAATGGTTAATGCATATTTATTTACCCACACCCTTTAGTCCCCACGGGACTTTTGAGTCCCGGGGCCCAAATAATGCCTAAAGGGCCAACAAAAAATTTGAAAAAAATTGAGAAGTCTTAAAGCACTGTTATAGGTTCATTAATATCAAAAATAATTCCATTATAAAAAAAAACATAACTTGGGACACAAACAGTTAATAAACGCGAGGGCGGATTTGTCTAATTGTTTGGGGCAAAACGTGGGACTTAGATCTGAAATTGACAGCATAAGAAGCGGAAGCGGTGATGCTAAAGATAACACACAAAAAATTGAAGACTGTTATCAATCATGTCATCTGAAATATCGAGACTATGACGTTTGCCTAGATCAATGTGAAAGATATAGAGCCGATTGTTTGTAATGGTGTTGCATTAAAAAATCCCCAGATCCGGTTAGATATGACGCGGCAGATGTGCGAGTATATAGGCGCATAGCAGGCATTGATAGAGACATTCGAATTTAACGAGCCAACAGTAAACATGTCTCAAGATAAAAACGCAGCCGCCGTTGCCGCCACTGCAGAGCCCGAGGACCTCAACCATGCCGATCTGGCCACAATCAACGATGTTGGGATGCTGATTCAGAAACCCGTACTACCGTTGAAAGAACTCGTCATTAATCAGGGGTACGTGTACCTGATCGTGCGACCCGTCGAGACCCAGTATGGTAGAAGCATCGTGGTGGAATTGGAGGAGGTGTAGACATACCTTCCAAAGAGGTTCTCTACGCTCTCCGAAAAGAAGATCGACCTGCTAAACTCCCAATAGGAGCATCTACTTTTCGTATGCAAAGGACCCAAGGATGTCAAGAGCGGTAATCCAACGCATCTCATCGAATTCGAGGACGGCGGTGACGACCCGTAAAATCATAACACATTAGATAATTGGGAAAAACAAAATATATATATATATATATATATATATAATGTAATATCTTAAGTTTTTATGAATAAATGTATCTACCTATTACAAAGTATGAAATGCTATTTTTGACTATGGGTGTATATTAGCAGGTGACCCCCTCCACTTGTTGTACATGTATAAGAGGCGAGCGTAAGCAACAACGCTAGTCTGCTTCCGTTCTCCCTGTTAATATGGAATTTCACGGAAATCCCGTGGTAGCTGTGGAAAGTCTGGAAATCGATAAACCCTACCGAGTGGTCGAGGTTTGTGATATGATGGGCGATCTTGTAAATCTGAAAGAAAAATTCAATTCACCGGATCCTCCGGCGTTTGAACTAGAAGACAAGGTCATTGTTCCGCTACTATATGCGTTAATGAAACGCAAAGATCTACCATTGAGTCCCTCATCTAACCTGGCAATTGTCTACAGAGGACACATTCAACAAGGCCAATTAGGTCAACAGAGCATCGTGGACCTGCTGGAGTTGATTGCCTGTTGAATACCACCGAAAGCTAATATTAAACATCATTCGTAATGCAACCCGCGTTGGTACTGGTCGCGATCCTGAATCGCACTATGCTAGTGTCTCATCCCGTCGGCGCGGCAAGAGCCACCGTTTCGGTGCGATTTTCAAACGGGCCGCTAGACGATAGGAATGTAGCGGACGCATGGAGTCAGCTAACTCCCGTTTTTACGGACAACACCTTTGCTTTCAAGAGCAACCTGGCAATGGTACCTTCGGGAGAAATTTCCAAGCTTATTTACATAAAGGCAAGATATTTTCTCACCGATAATAAACAACTGGAATCTGCCTGGACACCTGCGGTTTGGAACGCCGATTATGAGGAAAGCCACCTATACCTGTACCCCTCTGTTTGCGTGTTGGCGCTGATGCTCGCCGTCATGTCTATTTTTAAAAATAAAATTAAACGCCATTTTGTACACTAAGTCCTTTGTATATTAATAAATGTATTTACTCTCTACTTGGGTTGCATTTATATTTCATATAAAATAACCTCGGCTCGTTGAGATTATAAATTCATTTAAAACAGTCAACGAGAATTTAAAATACAAATTACAATAATAAGTAAAAGATTATAAGTTCATTCACAACAGTCCAACACTAAGCAACTATCGCTTGTTTCTATGCAAACATGTTATCAAACTAATAAGAGGTCAAGGGGCACGCATTTATTTTCGACTTGGGTTTCATTTATATTTCAAATAAATAACCTCAGCTCGCTGAGATTATAAACTCATTTCCAACACTTTATTCAACAATCGCGCAGCAGAATGCAGGCCGCGGGATGCGAGAATTTTAAATAAAAATAGCAATAATAAGTAACATCTATAGAGCATACTATTATGGCTGCTATTATATTATTATAACATGTTATCATACTAACATTATGTCACCAGTCCGTGGGAATGATTACCGAACCCCTACGGCTTCGAGGGGGGAAGCGGGCCGCGGGGTGTGAGAATTTAAAATAAAAATTACAATAATAACTAAAAGATTATAAATTCATTCGCAAACTGTCCATTTAATGGTCAAACACTAAGCAACTATCGCTTGTTTCTATGCAAACATGTTATCAAACTGATAAGAGGCCAAGGGCCATTTATTTTCGACTCGGGTTTCATTTATATTTCACATAAATAGCCTCGGCTTGCTTGTTGCTATCCAAAACATGTTATCAGTCTAACATTACGTCACCAGCCCACCAGGCGCCAACTGCATGCTGCCCGCAGCCAGCAACCCGATTTCTCGAACTTTATACTTATCATTTAAACAAACATCGTCCACGTTACCCAGTAGCCCTGTGGATTCTTGCATCGGCTCCCACGCTCGAGGACCTCGGATCGACTCCCCGCTGCGGACTCGAGAACATTTCATTAAAAAATATTACGTCACACTCTGATACACGGGTTGCATACTCTCGCGATATTATTCTCTCTCTCTCTCTCTCTCTTCCTACCACCACACCTTCTAACATTTCTCTTTAGTTCCTCGAGGGGCGTGACCTTTGACCCTTACACGAAGAAGCCCTTAGGTGCCATCCAGCTTTGAAAACCACGGTAGATTCATAAAATTTTTAACATGGGATTTCCCATAAGAGCCCTGCGCTAGAACCGGCTTTTTCTATCTACTCACGATTCTTCATTATCCTACAACAATTGTTCAAAAACGATGACGATTGTATATGATCGGTATTTACCGATAAACGTGTTTCTAAACGACTTTTAAAACAATTTTCAATCTTCCTCTAACCTATGCCTGTATTACTATTTACACGTTCACATAATAAACGGTTTAGAGAAACCTCAGATTTTTTTCAAATTTATATAGTGATTTTCTAAAGTTCTCTTATGCTCTATGGTAGGAATTTCTGTTTTCAACGTTTTCCTTATAAGAATAATATCTTTGTTAACCAACTTAATCCATTTCTTAACTTTATCATAATAATTGGTGCAATTTCGATTTTCGACTATAATGATCTTTTATCCTTTTTATTCCTTTATTTATTAAAACTATTGCTTATTCAATATAGCACATATTATTATTATTATATTAATATTAGAACTTTATTACATTAAAAATACCTCTAGAACGGTTATCTGTGATGTTGATACGGTAGTTCCTAACAGGAACAGGAGAAGGACCGATGCACAAGAATTTTGCTCTGCAGCAGAACAAACAAACAAAAGATTTACACTTTGTTAAAAAAATGTTTTGCAGGTTTACCTTAAATATAAATATAACATGTATTCACCTTTATTTATGAAGATCTCTTTTTTTGCTTTATTGATTATCTCTTATCGCTGCTGCTGCTACGTTGCTTTTCCCCCTTCTTTAGATTTGTATTTTTTCTCTTCCTCTTTACTTTCCTCTCCTGAAGACGCAGATGAAGATGAATCGCTTTCAGAAGAAGAACTGCTTCTTGCTTCCTGCTCCGTGTCACCTTCTAACAGGATGAATTTTAAATTGCATGCCTTATTGACCCCTTCCCACATCAACTGAACGCAGGTATACCACGGCAAGTTTCTGTTTCTGCATAGTTTTTATATCTTTCTTGCTTAAAGAATTGCCAATTCGTTTAGGCAAATAAATTATCGCCTCTTTTAGTTCACAAATCACGCACCTGCGTTTTGTTTTGCTAAATATCGATTTAATATTAATAATTGGATACCCAACGTTGATCTCCATCTCCTGGACATTTAGAATCGGTTTTGTTGTAATGTTTGCAATTTTATTTAGTTTTTCCAGGTTCAGGCTCATGTTTTCTTCTACAAATTAAAAAATCATAAATGTTATAAAATAATCATGTTTTAAAAGCGTCCATATGTACACGGACACCTTTACTTATACAACAACAATAGTAAATTAAAATAACGTACCTTCTTTAAAATGCATTTCTTGCACTTGCACAACTAACGTTAACAAATCGCTTGGTGTTATTTTCTGTTAACTGTGCATAACATTCTGGAGGTATTTATATCAATTTTGCAAATTGCGTCAATATGCGTTCTCATTAACTTTGAACCTCACGCGCTTTTGCTAATTGCAAATAACAACTCAATAAATATAAGGAAACAGGCACATCTTTGTTTCAATAAAAAAATTAAATGATATATTTCAACTACATATATTCCAATATCTTATCATTTTAGCATCAAAACAACTTTAACTGCCGGGGGTTATTAGTCTTTCACAGAAATTTTGTTTTTATAATTTTTGTCATTGTACATGATTTACAAAAATGTTTTCTTTTTGCAATTGGGTCAATAGCCGGTCTCATTAACTTTGAATCTCACGTGCTTTTGATAAATACAAATAACAACTCAATAAAATATAAGGAACAATGTACATCTTTATTTCAATAAAAAATTAAATGATACATTTAAACTATATTCCAATATCTTATCATTTTTAGCATTAAGTCATTGGGTTATTATTCTTTTACCAATTGTTATAATTTTTGACATTATACATGATTTGCAAAGAACGTTTTCTTTGAAAATAGCTTTATTAAACTTATTACTTAAGTATACAACAATTCTTTGAAAGAAATAAATAACAGGTTTACCGATTTCAATGAATGTAAAAGTGGCTCAGCTCTGAAAGTATATTATTCTTTTATAAATAAATGCAAGTTATCTCTCATCTTTATTATTGAGATCAAATTGAACGAGGATATCAGTTTTAACACCAAACATTTACTGCCCAGGATTATTAGCCTTTCTCAACAATTTTTATATTTTTATAACCAGGAAACATATTCTGAACAAAACATATTATTCTAAAGAAGTTATTCACTTTTATTTGAACCCCACCATTAATTTAATTAAAATAGACACTTCAACGTTAGTTCTACTCAAAATATGCTTCATTATTATCCTAAATTTCACGATGAACAGATCCATTACCAATTTTATTGCAACCAATCCAATTCCTCTCCATATAACGCCCCTTTTTCATCCCCTATTATTAATTCGCTATAAAAGGTACAATTACCTTGAACTACATGCATTTCCAGAAGATATATTTCTATTTAAAATAATTCCAGAACCACTTCGAAATGCAGATCAGTTAAAAGTTCGGCTGCTGTATAATCCCTTAAACCCGATTTACCATTACATCCTTGCAAACAATTATACCTCCATTTATCTGGTAGTAAAACTATACTACTGTACACTCAGCACTGGAAATCTGTATAGCAGTATGGTTAGAAATTGTAGAACGCGCGTTTTACACCTTGGAATAGTCAATTAGGAAATGTGAAATAAGTATTACGCTTGATAAGGGAAATTAAATAAGGCCCAGGTCAAAAGCTGAGGAGTGCAAAACGGAATTTATAAAAAAGGCAATACAAAGTTGAGGGAGTGGTGCGTGTTAGAGTTGTAACAGTTGTAGTTCCAGTAGGGTCAATTGGTAGTGACCGATTAAAATTGAATTCCGATCCAGCAATGACCTGTTGCATACTTGTGTTACTGTAAGTAGTTTAGTGTATTGTTTTAGAATAATGTTTTAGGATAAGTTGTTATAGTCTTGTAGAACAAATGAATAAATCTTTTCATTTCACAAAGGATAGTTGTTTCTTGGCGATCTCGGCAGATAAGGGCAAGGGGTCCTTAGCCAGTTACAGCTTTTAAGCGTAACAATATTGCGTTTACAATGGAAAATATCATCCTTGCATTGCATCTGGAACGTAGGAGGAAGGCTGTGGCGGCGTGGCTTTTATCCCTTACGCTCCCGGAGCACACAATTGTGCTTATCTTAATCTAAGGTAAAATAAGAGTCAAAATGAAATTTGTAAACGCTGGCTCCTGAATGCCACGATTGTGCATGTATGACTAACAATCGCAGCGCGCAATTTCGGAGAATTTATATGTAGTCATGTTGCAACTTGCAAACAAAGTGAGTGTTAAATTAGTGAAATGGCAGCTAAACGTGAGTATTTTTTTTATTCATTGTGTTTTAAATACTTTCCATTCCTGATAGTTGAAATATTACAACAATAGGTGTAGTTTATTGATGAAATTTTGCAACACCGGCAAAGTAGGGTTAGATCAGGTGTTATTCGCAGGAATACCTGGACTATCACAATTGTGTGCTCTGGGAGCCAATAGGTTCCGTGTCGTCAATAAAGTTTATTTCAAAAACTTATCATTTAAGCGCCAGATTCCATAAATAACAGTATAAGTTTTTGGACTTGCAGGTAAGATCGATCTGCAAAGGCTTAGAGATAATCCAGATGAGCTCTATGATCTTTTGGACGAAATTGGCTCCGATTTTGAAGTTGATGAAGACGATTTTGAGGAAGAAGACGATTTTGGGGAAGCAGATATTGCTGAGATAGAACCTGTTGCTACAGATATTGCTTCAGATTCAGAAAGTAGCGATGATGATGTTCCACTGTCGCGTCTTCAAGGGTTGTTACATTGGAACAAAGGTTCTTTCGATAGCAAAGAAGGACCAAGCAATGAAGATGTCAACGATAACGAAGTAGAAGTACTTACGCCTTGGGGATATTTTTCAAATTATTTGAACGACGATTTTTTTGAACTTGGGGCACAATTTACGATGCAGTATCATTTACAACAGAAAGGGACAGAGATGACAGTAACTGCGGAAGAAATAAGGAAGTTTTTTGGGTTACATGCAATTATGGGTTGCATCAGATATCCTAGAATCCATATGTACTGGAATTCCAAATTCAAGTTTTCACTAGTAGCAGATGTGATGCCCCGCGATAAATTTTATACGCTAAGGGTCAATTTTCATGTTGTTGATAATCTTGCGGTCACCGAGGAAATGCGAAAGAACAAATTATGGAAGGTACAACCCATGATTGATTTGGTCAGAAACAGGTGCCGAGCTATTGAGAGGAAACGGAATTCGGCGTTCTCGATCGACGAACAAATGATCCCGTTTCTGGGAAGATGCCCCGTTCGACAGTACGTCAAAAATAAACCGAGACCAGTAGGACTAAAAAATTTTGTGGTTACGACATCAGATGGTACAGTATTAGATTTCGAGATTTACCAAGGCTCATCTACACCACTTGATAGAGATATAGGGTTGAGTCCCTCAGTTATTCTAAGATTAGTGCAAACTTTGCCTGAAAACAGTTACGTATTTTGTGACAGATATTTCACGACGATACCCTTAATGAATAAACTTACTGAGATACCAATACATGGAACTGGTACCATAAATTCTAACAGAGTAAAAGGGTATATTTTTAAGAAAGACAAGAACATGGAAAGAGGAGAATCCGAAGAAGTGGTAAGAAATGATGGAAAACTGTGCCTTACAAAATGGAAAGATAATAAAAGCGTTTTAATGGTATCTACTGCCTTTGGAACTCAACCAGCAACAACTGTGAAAAGATGGGATAAAACTGAAAAAAAAACATATAGATGTAACCTGCCCCAAAGTGATAAAATCCTACAATCAACTAATGGGCGGTGTTGATGTTTGCGACCAAATGATGGAGTATTATAGGTCTTTCTTCAGAACCCGAAAATGGACATTCAAGGTAATACTCCATCTTTTCGATCTTGCAATAGTAAATAGCTGGATGGAGTATAGAAGGGACTGCAAAATTATGAAGGTGAAATCGGCGATGGATCTACTGGAATTTAGGTTGGCGCTAGGAGAATATTTAGTTTCTAATACTAAAAAAAGAGCTGCTGAAGAAGAAGTGCACACGGGAGAAGAAGAAGAAGAAGAAACAAAAGAGCAAGGTAGAAAGAAAAAAAGGAATATACCAGCAGCTTTACCGTGTTACGACAAACGATACGATGGATTCCACCACTGGCCCACTAATGACGACCTCAAAAGTCCTCACTCTTGCAGGATGGAGAATTGTGATAGTCGTTCTAGAGTGCGCTGTACAAAATGTAACGTTTACTTATGCTTTAGCAAACATAAAAATTGCTTTGTTACTTTCCATTGTAAATAAATGATTTTATATCACAATTGTGCTTATGACGTTTGACTCCTGAAACACACAATTGTACGTGTCCTGAAAAAGGTACTAAACGTCCTTGAAATTTTTTTCAAAAAACATGCTGTTTTTTAAGAGATTTAATAATAGGAAAGAGGCATTTGAGTTTAAAATTCAAAATTTTTAGTCTCGAGAGTGTAAGGGATAAAACCCCCTTAACAGTTACAAATTTAACAAAACATCGCATACGCACAAAAAATTAACTACCTATTTATACTAAAGGTTATAGATACCCTCACATACATCGAGAAGAAGTCAAAACACAAATTTCCAGAATGTTAGCCGAAAATATAATAGAAAA
>JABXWE010102383.1:0-44571 GCA_014611495.1 Limonius californicus
AAATGGAATTTACAAATTAATCCAGATAAGTGTCAAGCAAAAATTTTCTCTCTAAGGCGTATCAGAAATCCACCCAATCTAATAATTAACCGTAACATTATTCCATGGATTCCCACTGACGCAGCAGTCAAGTACCTAGGGGTACTGCTTGACACACGACTAACCTGGAAGCTTCATGTAAACCTCAAGCTCAACCAAGGCTACGCGAGGCTAGCTCAACTGTATCCTATTGTTAACAAAAAATCATCACTCAAGTCTAAATGTGCCATCCTGATGTACAAATCACTAATAAGGCCACTGATACTATATGCATCGCCAATCTGGAGCAACACAGCCACATCCAATATATTAAAAGTGCAACGTCTTCAAAATAAAATTCTCCGGATAGCAGTGAATGCCCCTTGGTACATCCGCAACGAACAATTGCATTATGAACTAGATATACCTACAGTCCAAACGTATATCACCGCAAGTGCTAGCAAGTTCTTTGAAAACATTCGCGAGTGCGACGGCGCTATTCATTACAATATTGGCAGACGAAATATCCATCACAGACTTAAGCGCAAACTACCCCAAGACTTGTGTTCACCCGATCCCGACAGTAATTAGCTGATAAGATAAAAGTCATTCAATTATGTAAATCAAATATACTATGTTTTTATATATCATATTAACAATATCTTACTGCTAATGTTTATATTACTGTTATCATCAATGCCATGAATAACATTGTATTTGTTGAACTGGCAAAAACAAATTTAAAAAAAAAATATGATGTTAGTTTTTATCCATCACGTTATGTTTTATTTCTATGCCAAATCTACAAGAATAATCACACAGGCAAGCGGCCTATAAGAAAATAACTTGCTGGTCAGTTTTAATTACCAAATAATGGAAAGTTCTTAGTAATGACTAATGAGAATCCAAATTACACATAAAATATATACAAAATTACTTTCTCTAATTTGTTTGCTAATGGAATAACTAGGTAATTACCACATACTACCTTAATTACTAGGAAGTTATAAGTCATTCCTATATATATTTTGTTATTATTTTTTGAACCAGCAGAAACTGTACCTCGGTGTTAGCGTAAGGTTACACTGAGTTGTGTGTTCAGAATAAGTAATGTATTCATTACAAATGTCTTCAACGTTGTTTAAATAGTCCAGATATAATTTGTTATATCTGCGGTAATTTCACACTGCTAAAGCAACGACGGAAAATTACCATTTCTGTAAAAACAGCTTATCATGCTTACTTCGGTATAAAACTTGGGGATCAAGATAAGTCATAGGCTCCACACAGAGTCTGCACCATTTGTGTTGAACAACCGAGGCAATGGAGTAAAGGTGCAAGAAAGTCTTTGTCTTTTGGAATTCCTATGGTGTGGAGAGAGCCAAGAAACCATGGTGATGACTGTTACTTTTATTCCTGCAACGTAAAGGGTTTCAATTCAAGAAATAAGAAAGATATTTCTTATCCTGACGTCCCATCTGCGATACGGCCAGTTCCTCATGGACCCTACGTCGCTATCCACCTACATTTACAAGCTCCAGCGAAGAAGTATCTTCTGAAAATGATATTGACGAGAGTGATCAAATGGACGTTTTCGATTGTGAAACGCAGGACCACAAGTTTTCAAACAGACGGAACTGATAAGAGACTTAGGTCTCCGAAGGACGCTGCACAAATTCTGGGATCCAGACTTCAGGATAAACATCTACTGGCCCCAGGAACTTCGTTTGCTTGGTACTGAAACCGCGAAAAGGATTTCGTGCCCTACTTTTCCCAAGAAGGATCGTTGGTGTACTGCATTAACATTCCTGATTTAATATTGACGTTAGGAGCTGCAAAATATTACTCTGAATCTTGGAGGCTATTCATTGATTCATCGAAACGAAGTTTGGAAGCAGTTCTTTTACACAATAGCAAAAAATATGCCTCGGTACGCGTTGCTCGCTCTGTTCACTTGAAAGAGACTTATGAGAATCTTCAATTGTTGTTAAATAAAATAAAGTATCACGAATATGGCTGGCAACAGCAGCCTGGATTCACAAAGTACCTTTGTTTTTTTGTGTGATTGGGACAGCAGAGCGCGTGATCAACATTACACGCAGAAGAAACGGGCCGCCCGAGAAAGATTTTTATCTGGAACTAAGAATGTACTGCGTGAAAGCTTGGTTGATCCAGAGAAAGTATTGCTACCTCCTCTCCATATCAAGTTGGGGATGATGAAGCAGTTTGTAAAGGCTTTAAATAAGGAAGGGGAATGTTTCAAATACCTTTGCTCCAAATTTCCTCCACTCTCCGAAGCAAAGTTGAAAGAAGGTATTTTCATTGGACCTCAAATTAGAGCTTTAAAATCTGATGAAAGGTTTGAACCGACGATGACAGGTGTTGAATGTCAAGCCTTGTGTGCATTCAAAGATGTTGTAGAACATTTTCTAGGAAATAACAAGCACACAGACTATATAAACATTGACCAAAATATGCTGAATAAGTTAAATAAACTTAATTGCAATATGAGCAAAACTCAATTTTCTTCATTCTCACCTAGATTACTTCCCTGAAAATCTCGGAGATGTTAGTGAAGAACAAGAAGAACGATTTCACCAGTATATAAAGGAAATGGAAAGGTGAATACAAGGGAGATGGAATGTTAATATGATGGCTGATTTCTGCTGATCATTGAAGCGTGATAACCCAGATTGTGAAATACAAGAAAAAAACCTCGAGACGGAGTTTTCAGAATAAACGAGAGAGATTACTTTCCAGAAAAGCGTAATCTAATTAATTTGGTAAATTGTCATTTAATAAAATCAAAAATATTATGTATTATTATTATGTACCTATTATATTATTTTATCAAAATAAAAAAAATTATATTTTCATGAACAAGCACATTTTCCTATTTTGCGAGTGATAGCCAAAAACTAAGCACGCCATTGAATTCAGAATGAACGATTTATATTACGATATTATATATATATTATTATTATTATATGTACATATATATTAGCTAGGTATCAGAAATAAAACAACGTTCCTAAACTTGAAATTTCTAGACCTGTGTTATCTGTAGGTGTTGACTGAAACATTCAACTTTCCAGAATCGCGCTTGTATGAACGGATAAAAATATAGAAGTCTTATTATATTGAAAACAGTTACCCTACATTTTTTAGAACAAGACTACCTTTCCAAATATTTTTGTGTGGCAAATAAAAATTTCGAACTTTACTTTCATAAAAATTAAATAAAACATGAGCAAACAATTAAAGTATGACTTGATCCTCCCAAAAGAGACACCCTTGGTTCACCAATTTTGATAAAAATTGAAGTTACAGTGTGTAAGTATGCATACAAAATTTCGAGCTTTAGTGCACACAATGACTGGGAGTCCACAGAGTTATTTTATTTCTTCTTATTCTGATCGCTGTATCTGCATAACGAACTATTTCCGAATACATGTTCATAGGAATTTTTCCGCTATTTATGGCTGTAGAAAGTATAAAGTTTGTATATATAATTTAATAACACGCTGTATACATAAACTATTTTTATTATTATAACTGAGACGAAATATATGGACAATTTGTATATTGTATCTCTGGATAAATTTTGTTCTCGCAATCATTGTAATTAGAAACATTTTTCTTTCACAGTTTTTCTGATACACATTTATTTGAAAATTTATCCAAATGAAGGCCTAGAATTAATTATATAGTAACATAGAATATAAAAGTACGTTAATGCTCGCGCTTGCGACATCAGCTATTGTTTGCCGTAATAGCCTAGCTGTCAGAACTGAAGTGTGGTATAGAAATCCAGACTAATTTTAAGTTTATTTAATGTATTTGTACTTCTTTAGTACAGCAGAATCACAAATGCCGAAGTATTTAAGAGAGCGAAAGGAGAAAAACGACGTTGGAAACACATGAAAAAGCGTCAAGACCGGCTAGTGGCACACATACTGAGATGGGACAACCTATTTATAATTATAATAGAAGGAAGAATGCATAAGGGCAAAATCACCGAGGAAGGCCCCGATTACAATACACAAAACAAACTATAAAAGACATAGGATGTAAAACATACGAGGCAACAAAAAGAAAAACCACGAACCGACACCAATCGTTCAGTCTAGGGGCTGACCACTACTGAGAGAGAGAACGCAGCAAAATACGGTTCTTATTAAATTAAATTAAAATTAATATTACTTTGAAATACAATATAATTGCATTTTTAACGAATACCAGTTTTATGTTTTTGTTAATTCATTGCCAAATATAATCTAAATGCCCTCACTTTTTGGGAAAGTTTGTTTTCAATTATCATTTCTATAGAATCATCTAGTTATCTACTTGATTTTTCTAGAAGTTTATTGTATTTTTTAGTTATTATTGAAAATAAAGTCAGGTCAGTGTTTCAACTCTACGTTTGGTGTATTTATTTATGAGTTTCATCCATTCTTCAGTATTGTGTTTCTGAAGACTGCTTACATTATGTATATTTCTACTTTTAAGTGGGTGCAAGGTCTTTGTTTTCCAGAATTATTTTCACAATTTGCAAACTAGATACGAGGAGTGTTCAAATTTAAATAGAAATGTAATTTCAAAAAGCGTTTCACAGTACTACAACGATGCAATCTATATTACGTTTCGATGTAATCCCCCGCCTAGCTATGTACTAGCATCACCGTCTTGGACGCTTCCTAATACCTTCCTGAAAGAAGTCCTCGTGTTGCATGAGAATCTACTATTGAACAACTTCGATAACGTCGATATTTGACTGAAATCTTTTCCTGGCTAAAAATTCATTTAGTGGGATAAACAAATAAAATTGGAAGGGAGCAACATAAGGATTCTATGTTGTAAGGTCTTACTAAAGTTTTTTGATAGTTTCAATTGTTCTTGCAACAGTATAAGGACGAGCATTGTTTTGGAGAAAGCAAACAGAACTATGTCATTTCTTCCGTTTGTTACCCATCACCTGTTTAACTTTATCACGCAAACATGTCGAACAATAGTCTGCATTGGTTGTATAACGTTCTGAAAGAAAAGCAAAGCGCACCCCCTGGAAATCTTTTAAAAATTTTGCAACCACTTTACCAGCTGACGACGCAGTTTTTGTTTTTTTTGCTTTGGAGATGTGGTGTGACACTACTGTCATCTCATCTCTCATATTGCTGCAATAAAGAAGAAGCGATTTACAAACGATTCAACTTGCGTTCTTCGGTCAGCAAGTGCGGAATTTACTAATTTGAAAATTTTTAAAAATTTGACGAACTGTTACCTATTTGTCTTGCTGAATAAGGGCACTAAGTGATTCTTTATTTTCACGAATAAATTACAGCTCGTCGTACACGAGACTCATTTGCTAAACGTGTTGTTCTGTTTCAAAAAATCTCAAACGTCTGATTTTTAGTAAAACATTGATCGCTTGCAATCTTGTAAGTATTTCAGTCGAATTTACGCCTTCATTCGTAAGAAATTTTATTATTATGCGCCCTTTCACGCTACAATGAATAGAACTTTCCATCATAAAAATAATATTATACCAAAACAGTTACCGCTGATATGTTAAAAAGAGTCACCACCAACCTTAAATAAATTTAATTTTTGGATTTGTTCTGAGATGGGGATTTAATTTAAACCATCTTGTTTAAATTTTAACACTATTAATATCTAAAACATCTCAAATTGCCTTTAAGTGGTAGTTTGTCATCGAGTTAATGGTCTCTTTGAACATTACGGGTATTTCATGCCCTAAAATTAATTATTGCATGATATAATATTGTAAGAAGTAAATTGCCCGTATAGTATATTAAAGCCAATTATGCTTAAATGCAGGTAGAACATACTAAACTGCAGAATGCAAGTTATTTATCGACCTTAGGATTGCAACAGGAAATTACCTGTGAAGGAGCCGTCTTGTGATTGATCGAGTTACAAACTTTTTCATAACTGAAATATGCTTTAATTAATTTTTCTATATTTATAGAAATTAATAATTTCCTTTACCGGGTTAACATTAAATTTGTTAAAATATTCTTATTAGCTACAACTGTTTTATGATCTAATGCTTTGGGTTATTATACAATAATTCTGTAAAACAGGAATTATCTAAACACTTTGGAAATGAAAGTTATAAATTCCTCTACAATTAGGAACGCTAGTTCATGCTTGTATTTTCTGAAGTATGTTAAATATCTACAACATTCTCGAACCTCTACATGAAGTACTTCATTATTTTGTTAGAACATTGATGTATCTAAATTAATTAATTCTCGGTCAAGTATGGTCGGCCTCGCTACAGTAACTTTCCAATAGAATTGCTTAGTACAACAGCACTCATTAGGTTATTTTACAACAGCGAACACTGATTCAATTATTCTAAAGTTGTCTGAAGGTGAGTAGACCTTTCTAAGATGCTACTCAACTAGTTCTATATAGTTAGTGTTACCTCAAGTTTCTAGGTGTCACACCTAACTGACTTATTGCGTGATGGAATAAAGGAGATTTGGGTTAATCTCGACGTCATTCGGCTTGCTGAGATATGGTCATGGTTTCATAGTAACGGAATTGCTTTCTAATTAGATTAGCTTCAATATTTCAATTTGGTTTAACGGAGTTAAAACTACTCCATAAATAAGTGATTGTTCACCAAAATTGTTGCTTGACCCAGATACCGCTGAATCAAGTTAAAATAAAAAATCAATTAGGGTAGACTGTGAACGAGTAATTAATTAATAGGAATCAAACGTCAACAGCATACACAGTGAGTTAACTAAAAGGAAAATTCATGGAGAAATCTATTATTCAATACATATCAGATTGGATACATTGACAAGATATAATAACCACATGCTCTACGTATGTACTTCTCATAGAATCACAACAATGCGAAAATTCTGCAACTATCTTATTTGATCGTACACTAAATGTATTCTATTGTACATTGGTTGCAATTGGCTTCATGATAAAACACATACGAAAAAAAAATCTACCAACAGCGCCCTCTACAATATGCAATAATGATTATATGTTGATAATGTTCGTCTTCCCTTGTAGTGGTTGTATACCAATTTACAACTTAACCCGCCATTTTGTTTCTGAAATATACCCAGTGTTAAAAATATTTTTTCTTCTTCAAGGCGCCATAATTTCTTAAGAGAGCGCTTTTGTACTACCAGGAAACAATAATTAAGCTGTGTCTCTTCACTTTCAGAATACCATGTATAACATATTTTTACATAGAGGGTAAATTATATACTAATGTAAACTACTCAAAAATGAATAGGGATCTTGTAATATAAAGCAGATATGTTTATATTTGGCGGCTAATGGTCGTCTATTATTGATAATTAGAGTAAGCGGCACTGTTTGATGTTAAAAAACAACAAAAAAACAATCGAATCCAGTAGCAATTATTGTTTAACCGTATTAGTGTCAAGTCAAGTTTGTGTTTGATAGAATAATCTTTCCTGTCTTCTTAAGATCTTTTTTGTTTATTGTCTTTTTATTCGTGTGTTACATTTGTGTTCTTAATAATAAGCAATAATGCAGAGAAACCATTTAACAATAGAACAACGAAATTTAGCCGTCGCTATGCACCATATATGTTTGGAACGTACCCTTTCGCGCTTTAGAGATACAGGTACGACTGCAAGAAGGCTTGGAAGAGGATCTTTTCGCATAACAACACCTCGTGAGGATCAACTTCTGGTAATGAATGCAAGAATTCACCCCTTTTCAACTGCCCGATATCTACAGCAAGTGCTCCAGAATACCACAGGAAATCGAGTCTCCTACCAAACTGTGAGAAAGCGATTGTTTGGGGTAGGACGTACCTCATACCGCCCCCTGAGATGTTGTTATGTTCGTTAGATTTTGCCACTTCATCTGATTTAAAGTTTTATTTTAATTCTTAAGTCGATCGCTATTTCATTTTTTTAAGATTGAGTTATGGGAGGCCACTTTCGCAAAGACTTTGAAAGTTCACTTTGTAGGATGGATTTGCCGATCGAAAAGAATTCTTGTGTTGACAGGAAGGCCGGAAGTCGTACGCGTTAAATTGCCCTAGAATTATTGCACCATATTTCGCAATATGATGAAATATTGCAGCTGCCTGGAGACTTTCGTTCGTATTCCTCTTCAGTCGAATTTAACATCTCTTTCGGCCCGGTTGCTTGCGATAAGCGCCGTAATCACGTACTGCAGGGGCGACTTGGGGTTTCGATGGGTGTCCATCGCGTGAATTTTCGTATCGCTGTTTTCATCGTGGGGTGGACAGAACCATCGACATGTGTCGGATTTAAAGTAAGACGCTGGAATTTTAACCTTTGAGGGCAATTCATTACGAATTAGCTGATTGCCTTTGGCGGATTAACATGGAGCCTATTTCCTGTCCCTCTGGTTGTGCCACTGTTGCGATAAACGCATGGAAGTTTTGCCCCTTACCGTTGACTCCATTCGATCCAGTCTTCAGGGGCGTGCCTGTGGATTTTTCCTGCTTCTTAAAAACACAAGAGCACACCCAAATTGTGCCTGCCTCTCTGTGTACTCCCTTCAACGAAAACTAAGGCAAAAGAAATTGTTTCTGGTGTTGTAAAAAACTTTTTCCGAGTTTCATTTTCAAATTTCAAGTAATTGAACCTTTTTTTTTGATTCCACAAAAAGCGACCTTTAGTCGCCAATTGTCATTTTAATTTTTCTGTTAATTGTAAAGAGTAGTTATAGATTGTATTAAATTGTAAACTTAGATGCCACTGGCTGCGTAGATTTGTTTTATAAATATCGCAAGCCACTAACGGCGGGCCTTTTTCCGATCGAACGTTCCAACAAAATCTTGTATTATGTAACCATAAATATTACCATTTTTAATGTAATCGATATAATGTTTGTATCATGGCAGTAAACTAAAAGAAGTAGAATTATATTACCACACCTACTCCTCTAAGCTTAGCGGTAGACCTTTTCCACCTATACTTTTGCGGGTCCACGAAAATGCTCGTTTGGCCCGTAACAATGTGCAAGAACTGTGACTGAACGAAGACACCGAGTGGAATGGTCAAGACGTAGTCCAGATATTGTCTCAGCAATGATAGCCGGCGTCAAAGTGTATATCGTAGTGGCTGACATGGTACCTTACCTAAGTAGGTATACCCAACCAGTCGTTGCCTTTGGTGGTGGTGGTCTTATGGTATGGGCTAGAATTTCTTTAGGGTTTACCTTATGCCCAAAAGCACATTATGGATTATGTTCTGAACCGTCGCAACGCTGTTAGATGGGAATATTTTGTTTTTCTTGATGACTATCCAGACATCAACCCCCTCGAGCATGCGTGGGACCTTTAGTAGAGACAATTGGATCATCGTAATCCAAGGCTTACTGTGATACAGCTGAGGGATCTATTGCAGACACTGTGGCATCAGATTCCACAAGAAAATATTGGTAATTGCAGTGAGAGTATGCCAACAAGGTGCAGATTAGTTATTACTGCCAGAAGAGGTGCCACGCGATATTAGAATTTAATAAATTTAAGTTATAACAACACAATAGAGACAATGAACTAATTTCACTATAATATTGTTAAATTTCTTCTTTAAACGTATCTTTGTTGTAATTTTCATGTTCATTACTAAAAAGACCTTACATTTTGTTGTGTTGGTAGGTTTTTTATTATAAATGTATTTGGTGTTGCCATTAAGTGTCTTACACTGCAATATCCCTATTCATTTTTGAGTAGTTTATATTTACCCTGCTCAACACTTAACGTGTAAGTATTTTATTTGGATGAGAAATTAGTACGTTGATACATCGTACAAATTATAAATATACAGAGCTTATTTGTAGTAAGTCCAATTTCTGGCAAAGTGCTCATTTTTCAAAATTATTAAAGCACGCGTTGTTTATTTGCAAGTTCAGCAAAATTAATGCAGAGACGCGTTTGTTTTTGAAGGCACGTTCAGCTTTGTGATAAAAGTGAAGCAATTTATATTATTCTTCGGAAAACGACAGTTTAATCTACCCAATTTATTCCGCATATTGAACCACACCAACCGAAGTATGTTTCGCACAAAGATTAAGGCGATTTTGCTTTTATGAAGGAGCTTTCGCATATACCAACTAAAAATCAATTTCGTGGGCTTCAAGAACCCAAAAGAATTTGCACTTCTTATGGCTTTAGTCACCCGAGTGATTTAGTTTAGTATATTGAAACTTACAAAAGACCAGTGGCGGCTTGTACTAAAGGGCACAAGGGCACATGCCCACCCAACCACCAAGATAAACACAGAAAGAAATTCGCATGTAATTCAGTGCATTATTTTAATTTCATTATTTTAACGATGGTATCAAATTTTCCTTCCGCACCAAAGGCGCGGCTACCACGCTCAAAACTATGTTCCGGGGAACGCTCTGATTTGTACCTATTTAGAAGATGATTCGGTTGCCTATCGGTTATCTTCGCTATACGCGATATACCAGGCGAATGGGGCACCGAGCACATTGTTCCCGTTTGCAGTCAACGTTTGAATTTGCACTTTGGAGCGCTGCTTTCGCGCAATCGCGCGTTTGAATTCAAAGACGAAAGTGACGTTTTTTCAATGATGGAAGTTAATTGTGTGCAAAAAGATCGACTGAACGCATTGGCGGTCCTATCAATAGAAAAGAAGTTCGTCCAGTCTATCCCGGATTTTGACAACAAATTCATAGACGTCTTTTCCAGCATGAAAAATAGGAGAATGGATTTTATGTACAAAAAATAGGTAAGTTTTTTCTTGTGCCCACCCTCTGTCTTAACTCACGAGCCGCCACTGCAAAAGACTTGATCTTAAAATTTAACGCAAAGTCTTGGTAACGTTTTGATGTTTTCATAAAAGAGAGATTATTCTATATATCGAAAATTAATATGGAATAGCGAATGAATTACGTTCGGCCTTCCTCAATGTCACGATCCTATTAGGTTAATGTTACTGACATTAACCGTACTAGCTGAGTCATATAAAAATAACACATACAACATTAGCCGCCATTAAAATTGGAAAGCATCCATTAGGATCTTACGTTAGTAAATAATAGATAGTCACTGTATATAGTGCTATACAAGGTGGTGAATTTTTCGATGCTCAGAAACGGTAAGAGCTACGAGGTCGGTTAAATTGGAGAAAAGTTGGGCTTTATTATAGCGATTGCGAATCGGAAAACAAATCCTGGATATTTTGATTCGTTGGTGATTTATCACGAAAAAACTAAAACTGAAAATTACGAAAAATACGAGGGGAACTCAAATACATATCTACCTAGCCATGAAAACAAAGGCCTATACTATTAATGTTATATTTTTAAAAGATTTTGAAAGTTGTATATGCAATTTAGCCCACATCTGCACACCCTTTTGAAAAATATTGTGTTCATTTGTATTAAAAATGAAGTAGTAGTAAAATTTGAAAACCGAAGTGTAATAAAATTCTTAACAAAAAAAGGAAACGGACCAAGAACTATCTATGACAGGACGATGGCGGTCTACGGAGAAGAAGCTGCGTCTTAACACAAGGTTAAATTTAGGTGTAAACAATTTCGTTGGGGATGGTGACTCTAGATCGGACAGACCGTCAGCTGCAACTAGGAAGCGTCGTTACCACTTTACATGATCAATTAGGCTTGAGTAAAGTGTCAGCGGGACCTCGGTGGTCTAGTGCGAGAACCCATTGGCCACTCGAGGTCACAGCAAAAGCAGTCGCTCCGTTGGGGCGACCGCATTTGCTTAGTTAAGTTTAGAGTGCATGTTGCATGAATGTTTAGTATGTATGGGACGCCCGCACCCCCTGAAGTAATGCGAAAGCGGTTCGGGGGGGGGGGGGTAGTATGAATACGTGAGAAAAAAAAGGTGTCAGCGCGATTAATTCCAAGACTCCTAACTCCGGAACAAAAATTTCACCGCCAATAAATTTGTGATCAACTTTCGTCCACTTTAGAGAAGGTTTCAGAGTTTCTATAAAGAATAGTGACTGGTGACGAAACTTGGGTTCATTACTGGGATACTGAGATGAAACAAGAATCCATGCAAGGAGTCCATAAGGGTTCTCGATCTCCCAAGAAATGCCGAACCTAACCTTTTGCTGGGAAGTTAATGGCCACAATTCTGGGACATGGAGGGAATATTGTTGATCGAATATATTCCAAGAGAGACTACACTTACTGGAGAAGCTTATGCCAACACTATAACAAATCTAAGAAATGCCATTTGTGATAAACGCCAACATTTGAATCAGAAAAACATTTTGCTTTCGCATGACAATGCACGAGTTTACAAGGCTCGAAAGGTGGTGCCTGATTTAAAGGAATGTGGGTTTCAGGAGATTGATCACCCACTTTATAGCCCAGATAGGTCACCATCTGATTTTTACTGTTTAGAAAACTGAATACATAAGAGGATGAAAATTTTACTCAGATAACGAACTGGAACAGGCCCTCGATGACTACTTTGCTAGTCAGCCAAAGGAATGTTGTTCTGAAGGTATACATTTCCGGACAGATGGCGTAAGTGCATTGATTTAGATGGATGTTGCATTGAAAGAAACAGTTATTAACGTTTCGGCGTCTCTTTTGTTTCATTGCTGAGTAGATAAGTTTTTGAGTTGCCCTCTTATTATTATCTTCTGTTCCATTGATACGGCTTCTATCAAATTTGGTAACTTTATTTTTTTATAACTTTTTTATGTCTTATTTCCTTCATTTGGATTTTCACATCATTGGATAGACAGAAAATTAGTTTTTCAACATAACATTTATGTTCCTAACTACTTAAGGAAATTAGAAACATTGAGTAAAAAATTTCACTTAATTCCGAAGCAGGCTATCCAAAAAGCCGCGGATGAAATGTATTTGAGGACTAACCTCTGCATTATAAACAACGGCGCGCACGTTGAAGAATTTAAATAAAAGTAATTATTTGGTGTTTCTGAATTTATTATTACGTTTGTAACGAAGTTTACGGGGAGCAACCGTTTCAGCATTTGGCAATGTTAGGTCGCTTTAGTTCCTGAACGAGGTGTCTGCACCAGTTTTACTGGAGTTCCAAATTGTTTTCCCCTACGTACTCATCATCGCGTTCGATCACTCTCCGGAGGAGTCGCTTAGAGCAAGGGAACCGGTATAAATCCAAAATCCTAACACAAATCCATTAACTTGGAGTCCAGCTCCGCCAGAGAAAGAAGCTGCCCGGAACTTGGAGCCCAACTTCGCCAGAGAAGGAAGCTGCCTAAACTTGGAGTCCGAGATTCCAGAGAGGAAGTCAGCCCGAAACTTGCAGTACCAATCCAAGAAGGAAGCAAGCCGAAGTTAAGCCGCCGAAATATTTTTAGTCCGTGAGAATTTCCAGTCCGTTGGAGAATTCCATCAAAATCCGCGTACCTGTACGGTGTCGCATCTATTCATTTTGTGGAACACTTCGCAGTTGGGATTATCTTGATTGATATCCAGCAGGTTATGTCAGTTAATCTCAATTAGATTAATATTCCAATCAAATAAGAGATTGAAGGTCTTATAAGCCGGTCAGACCAGGTAAATCGGACCTTGATTTTCATATTTTATCCGTAATTTTAGAACTAATTTTAAAATACATTCTAGTCGGTCAGACCAGATTGTACGTATTTTTAAAATTAGGCATTGATATAATTGCAAGTACTCACCGTATGGTAATATTTCATTAAAAATATCTTAAGAAACATTTAATTTCATTTATCGTCGGGATTGCGAAGCTAAGCAGGCTTGCCGGGTTCATCTAGTCCCCAGCGAACCGTACATAGGTCTCATGGATCCGTTCATTAAATCAACGAATGCAAGAAAACCCTGAACAATTTAACAGGCGAATTAAACTAACCCGTACGCGTATCAGGTGATCGTTTATTCTTATAACTTTGTGAACACCGAAACGACTCCGATTAGTGATTTCGTGCATGAATTTTGTTTACTAAATTTAAAAAACTGCCAGTTGGCAACCATTTTGTTTGTTTATTTAAATCTACAGAATACAACCGCCGCACGCCGCGGGCAGCCTGAGAACAACCGGCGCCATTAAGTCGACCTCCGACCCAGTACCAGGAACGTCCCAACCAGGATTTTGCAGACCTTATTACCTTGTCCGAGTATTATTACTTTTATATGTCAAATTATAAAAATCAAATACATTTTAATTTATTGTAACAGTTAAATATAATAAAACCGGTTATAACTATTCCAGTCTTTTTTGCATTCATTAATACTACCGATCCCCCCCCCTCGGAACGGCTTTCGAATTACTACAGAGGGGGTGCGGGCGTCCCTTACACACGAAGCATTCATGCAACATGCGCCCTAAACTTAACTAAGTGAAATGCGGTCGCCTGAGTCGGAATTCGACACGCAGCCGATCTGCCACATTTCACTGTGACCTCGAGTAGCAGCGCGTATTTGCACTGGAGTCCCTACTATTCCCGTCTAGCCCCATGTTATTACGAACTTCTGCCTCTGAGTGAAACCAGACACCCGTCCCCACGAGGACGGACCGTTACACGATATACTTCAATCAATAGAATGAGGCGGCCGTGGGCTAGAGAGGCGGCCGTGGGCTAGAGGTTAGCGCGTTAGACTTCTACGCTGAAGGTCCTGGGTTCAATTCCCGGCACCGGAACATCGGATTTTTAACGGCCGTTCTCCCTCGCAAGGCAATGGCAAACCAGCGAGGTATTCTGCCTAGTAAATCTTCTCTGGAGTAGAAGTGTTTACACTTCCCGTGGTTCGGAGCCCACGTTAAACTGTAGGTCCTCTATGTCTGTGACACTCTAAAAACGCGCAACACAGGCATAGGAGAGAAGATCGCTACGTCACGTAAGAGATAAAGCACTCTAAGAAGAATAAAATGTTTGTGGTATTAAGGAATTTAAATTACAGTTAGAAGGACAATTAAAGTCGAATGTTTTGGTATATCTAATGGTGTGTAAATCCAATATGCCAGCCATAAGATATAAAAATAGTTGATTATCGCAGTTTGAAATTTAGAAGACCTAGAAACTTTCGTCAATGTTATTCAACTGAGAGTAACCAAGTAGTGTTACCAAGTTTGAATAAAATAGCGTCAACGGTAGGGCAGATAATATTTTTCTAAAATGACAATATTCAGTTTTTTCGTGATAAATCAGGAAGGAATCAAAATATCCAAGATTTTCAGAGTCCCAAACGCCATAAAAAAAATACAACTATTCTCTAATTTAACCGACCTCGTATCTGTTACTGTTTCGGAGATAGCAACGAAAAATTCACCACCCTGTATACTAGGATTTTTAAAAGCGTAGTCCTTGAACCGCTCGCGGTCCCCCAGACTGCTTTAGGGGGTTTTTGTGATCAAAACTTTTCATACTAATATTAAGAGGTAAAAGATCCATTCGAAGCGCAAGATAAACTAATGGAATTTAAGATAAGAGGGTAAGAAATGTTCAATGATATGATTTCGGATTCCACATTACGACTAATCTTTAACAAACTACCACTTGTCGAATTTTGGTATATTATATCATCAGAAAAATGTCCTTAATTATCTGAAAAGGCTATTATAATACTCCTCCCTTTTCCAATGGGGACATGTAATGCGGCTATTTCCGTTCATCTATCTTCAACCCCAAAATACAGAAAATCGTCAGCCTAAATATTTTAAATGGGAAGAGGTATCGAAAGACATACCAGTTGAAAGCTCGATGAATTTGATCTAGAGTAGTGATTTTATTTTAGTAATTTTGAGCATTAGTTTGCGCGAGACTGCTGCTTAAAATGTCTTCGCACATTCTGGAGCATTTCTGGAATGATTAGGACGGCTTTCGTTGATCATACGTTAGCGTAAATATTTGAATGTTTTTTTACTTTTTCACGTCAGTGTGACGCCGTATTTCGTAGTTGTCGTAATCTTTGGGCATTTATTCGATTTCAGAAAGAAGTGAAATAATATCTTCGGCCACAGTAAATGGGCCAATAGAAGCGCGGAATTATTCGAACAGAAAGAAAAATATACGCATATCAATCGTAAATATGTGTTGGAATTATCAAAAATAATCGAAAGATCGAGTTAATAGCAAATAAAAGCGAATTGATGAAGATCCGGGAATAAATAAAACGGTGGAAATCGCGGTTCTGAGCCACGTTGTTGCCGATCCTAAGTTGAGTACAAAGCAAATGGCTACTGTATCGGGTATTAATCGTATCGGTATTCCACAAATTTTGGAACACCACAAGTTTTACCTTTACAAGATTCATTTTCTGTAAGAACTCAGTGAAGACGACGTCAAAGTCGTCAATACCGGCGAACGCTATTTGCAATTTTGTGAGGTTATAAGTGAACGGAAGATAACTAATTCAATTGTTCTCTTTAACGTCTGTTTTTCAGATCAATGCACTTTTTTCGTATTTAAATTTAAGGGCTGGTCTTTTTGGTGGTGGCCTTGTTGATCTGTTTTCTTACCTGGTAATTTGACTGGACAGATGCGCTTAGAATTGTTACAAGTTAACATTGATTCAATGTTGACTGATATGATACAGAGAGATGATCATTATCTTTAAGATAATTTAGTATTCCAGCAGGACGGAGCTCCTTCGTATTCTACACCGGTTGTTCGAAACTATTTGGATCGCAGGTTTTTGGGTCAATAAATTGGTCGGCAGATTTACCTCCGCTAGAATTATTTCTGTGAATTCATTTATACAGTAAAATTTACGCAACCCGATTCTTCACAAGATTTACGAGAACGTATAATCAAACGAGTGCCGTCTAATCACTCTACAAATACATCAGAATGTGCGACGCCATTTTGAGCAGAACTTTTTGTTTTTGATTTTGCCACTCCATCTAAATTAAAGTAATATTTTAATTGCCGCTCCATAGGTTCAAAGTTCTATTTTAAATGCCGTTCTTATGTTGATTGTAGTTTTCGTTATTATTTTTTTCGCAAAGCCTTTGAATGTTTACCTTTGTAGGCTGAAATTGCTGATTAATGTTTTGTCTTCGCCTGACCCTGGACGCTTTCTGCGAATTTACGTGTCAAACCGTTCCAGAATTATTTCACCATATTTCGCAATGTAGTGTAATCTTTTGGGGCAATGCAGATTCGCGCTGCATTTAGTTAGGCAGTCGAATTTCCACCTTCGTTCGGCCCGGTCACCCAAATATCATCTTCGGGGACCGTAAATAAATAAAGAAAAAAGAGTAGGACTTAACACCTCCTTCGGCTCCATCTGACGATAAGCGCCGTAATCAAGTACTACAGGGCTTGGGTTTTCGATGGATATCCATCGCTTGTAGTTTCGTATCGCTGTTTTCACCGTGGGGTGAACAAAAGTATCGACAAGTGTCGGATGTTAAAGAAAACACGCTGGAATTTATCCCTGGAAAGGCAATTCATTGCGAATTTGCCGATCGCCTTTGGCGGATTATTATTGAGCCCATTTCTTGTTCCTGTACATGTGCCGTTGCTGCGACAAACTACGAGGGTTGTGCAGCAAATATTTCGTCTCGAAATTTTCCCAAAGAAAATCTACCTTTTTGCCCGGATCTGAAAACACCCCAGATTGTGCCTGCAGATTTTCCTGCATCTTGGAAACACCCCAAAATAGTGCCGGCCTCTCTCCTCCCCATTCACCGAAAGCCAAAGTAAAAGAACTAGTTTTTGTGTGGAAAAAACCTTTTACGCGTTTAACTTTCAAAATTCAAAGGATTGAACGTTTTTTTATGCGACAAAAAGCGACCTTCAATCGTCGTTTGTCATTTTTTTTACTGTTAATTGTAAAAAGTAATTATATATTATATTATTCTTGTAAACTCAGACGCCACTGGCCACGTAGACTTGTTTGAAGAATTTAAATGCCGTACGCCAGGGCGGCGATTTCCTCCTTTTGAACGTTCAATTCAACCGTTGGTAGTAGTGAACTATAATATCACCATTTGCTGTCATTTTTTCTTGTATCGTCATTTATCATCAAAAGGTTAATTATATGTGTTTTGAAATTTATTACATCTTTTATTGTTGTATATTTTGTATTTGTGTGTGCATGAACTTTGGAAGCTTTATAAACAGGAGGGAGGCGCATTAAATGTGAGTCCGATTCCCGCTGCTTCCCGCTGGCTTCTCGGCCTTCCACGAGAACCTGCAATCAGCTGTGATTTGGAAGGTGGCGCCCGTTAATCTTTGATATACCCTATACACAACTAGGAAGATTTCCGTCTCGTAAGCGGTTTCCGTGAACCCCCCTACTCCCCTGAGCTAAGCCGTAGGCCTTTTTCCACCTATCCTGTTGCGGGTCGATGAAAAAGCTCGTTTGGCCCGTAACACTTTATTACTGTATGAACGCTGGGAGGCCGATTTCAAACATTTACTATCCTGAAATTTTGACCTGCATTTCCGGGGGAACTAATGCTGGCAATCGAAAACCGAAAACACTACTGTAAAGCAAATTTATCGAATTTCAAACGATGTAAGTTCGATACCCCTAGCTTTCCATTTAAAATGTGTTGAAGATAAGTTAGCGGCAATAGCCGTATTACATGCCCCTCTGGCAAATTTATTTGAGAAGTGCGGTCGTTAAAAAAAACTGAGGTTTAGTGGCATAAAACACACGTGTCGTTTTCGGTGGGCCACCCTGTATAATTCCGTTATTATTGTAAATACGAATCAAATACCTTAAAGAAAATCTGATTGGTAATAAATCTATAAAGTAATGACACCCTATTTTTTTTAAATGGTGGTTTTTTCTGTACAATTTGCAAAAACACTCTTGTTTTGTATATGAAAAGACATGATTGATTGATTGATTTGAAAGAGCGAGATCGAAGACGCGGTTTTCCAAGCAAAGGGCTACTGAACTGTCTTAAGATTAACCAACATAATACTTGTAATATGTTTTCTATTGCCCTGATAGATACATTAATTTGCGACCTTTTCACAAACTGTTTTTTTTTTTGTTAATGACGTTAATAACGTAAGCCAATTTATAACTAAACGAAAAAATAACTAATAAATTGACAAGCACTTATTCTAACAAAAATTACTAAATACTGAAGCTGTAGGCTAAGATCAATCTATATTTATGATATATTCCGATGTAATATAGTAGAACGTCTTCATCATATTTTAAACAATCACTCTTAACAACTTAATTGATTCAGCACTAGTATCAAGATTGCCGGCCTTGGTGGTCTAGTGGTTAGCTCATTTGACTTTAGATCCGAGGGACGCGGGATCGAACCTGGCCAAGGTCGGCGAGATTTTTCTAGCGGGGAAAAATCTGAAAATGCGCCTTCTCTCGGATAAGAAGTAAAGCCGTAGGTCCCGTGCAACTGCGATGTGTGACACGTTAAAAATCACTACTGAAGTTGAAATTTGCCCAGATAGGCAAAATTCTTAGTTAGGGTGTACAATGGGCGCGAAGCCGGACATTCGGGCGCGGCCGGTAGGGCACCGCCGTTAGGGCGCGTGGACATTAGGGCGCGGACCGGTAGGGCGCGTGGACATTAGGGCGCGGACCGCTAGGGCGCGGAACACTAGGGGCGACAACTGTGTTATATTTGTCAGACTAAAAGTTAGTCATTAGCAGAGCGCGGAAAAATATGCACTGTAAAACTACAAAATATGTAATTTATATGCACAATAAAATGGCTTAATATGCAGTTTAAATGAAATATATGCAACATACACAAAGTTGCATATTAAAAAAATAACACTCCTAAACAATATAGATATAAAAAAAGAGACGGTTGTGTACTATCTTTGATGAGTTCATAATAACTGTTAATAATTACCTATTTCAAGTTACCTATATTAATTATTCAAAATTTTCTTCTCCTGCAGAGTTGTTCAGTCTGAAAACAATTTTAGCATATGTAAACAATATCGTAGTTTTTATATTAAACACCGACATTATTTTCTTTTTTCATATATTAGAAGGAAATCTAATTTGAATGTTATAGTACCAAGAATGATAAAAACAAACCTGTATGGTTGTTCATCGTATAATTAGTCCAATTAAAAGAATTTATTGACACGTAAATCAAATGGTTACTATAAATAAAACAAAACTGTTTTATATAAATTATTTGATACTATGTACTTATATAATTATTAAAAGAAATTCTATGTAAAATACATACATACATATATATATTATATATATATATATATATACAGGGTGACTGGTTCATAAACGTATATATTGGAGGAAATGTTAATAGAGGTCATTTGCAGTTGTTTTAGCCAAGCATGCCTTATACGAATGTGAAGAGTTGTTGAGATATTCTAATTTTTGTGTTTTCTTAGAAATCCGCCATATAGTCGTACTAATTTAAAAATTAAAGCAAATACAACCTTTTTTTCTGCAATATTTCAGTTTCCCTCATTAGATTACACGTTGGCAGACATTCTCTATCAACAATTATGTTAAATACTCCGATCTAATAAAAATACAAAACCTAAAACTTCCACTTGTAAAAGAAAACTTCGAACAACTTCTACATTCAAACGTAGTTATTTCAAAATTTTCATAATGCATTAAGCGTACAAATAGTTGTAAAAACTTCCTTGTTCTATTGCCTTTCAAAAGAGTTATAAAGGTTTATTATTTACTTTTCTAATCTATTAACAAAACAACAAAATTGGGCATAGTACCGAAGACGCTAATAAAGGTCAATTTTGAATTTCATAAACACTGCAGTAACAGTAGGCGATGTTTCGTTGTTTTTCTTTGACAGTTCTCAATAATTGCAAATCTTTGCAAATGCGTATGTCGTTTTTGAGTTGTGTGTGTAATCAGACTGTTTTTCGTTAACTACCTTAGCGTTAAGTATCTTATTATTGAAGATGGCAACATTCACGAACGCTGAGTATGCCGATATTTTGTTTATTTATGGTTTTTGTAATGGGAATGCATTAAGAGCTCAGCGAGAATATGAATATCGCTACCCAAATAGACGTGTTCCTCACGTGACTGTATTTGCTGCAACCTATCGACGCCTGTCTGAGACTGGCACAGTTAAAAAAGCTGTACGTGCAGGACCTGTTGGACTTAATCCTGCTATTACTGAAGAAATGTTACAAAGGTTCGAAGATGACCCAACCATTAGCACGAGGAGAGTAGCTGCTGATCTGGGTGTATCTCAGTGGAAGGTTTGGTCCACTGTCCATGAAATGGGTCTACATCCGTTCCATTATACACCCGTCCAAAGGCTGGAAGAAGGAGATCCTGCACGTAGAGTAGAATTTTGTCGCTTTATTTTAAATGCTGATATAGACCTTCCAGCTTTTCTGAGGAGAGTTTTATGGACCGATGAGTCTCAATTTACTAGAGAAGGGATAATAAATTTCCACAACTTACATTATTGGGCGGAAGAAAATCCACATCAAAGCAGAGTGGTTAGCGTGCAACATAGATTTAGTGTAAATGTGTGGATGGGAGTCATTGGAGATAATTTAATTGGTCCTCATTTTTTGCCGGATGTTTTAAATGGAGTAGCCTATGAGGAATTTATACGGAATAATTTGTTGGACCTTTTGGAAGATGTACCTCTAGCAAATAGACACAATATGGTATTCCAACATGATGGTTGTCCTGCGCACTATCGCCGAGCTATTCGAGATTTGTTGGACGAATGGTTTCCAAATCGATGGATTGGAAGGGGAGGACCAATACCATGGCCGGCCAGGAGCCCCGATCCAACACCTCTAGATTTTTACGTATGGGGGCACATGAAAGAAATCGTTTATGCCTCTGAAATAAACACGCGCGATGAATTAATTAATAAAATTCAAGCAGCAGCAGCAACTATACGTAATAATCTAACAAATCGACTAACAAGAAGAGAGATTAGGAAACGGGCACGTGCTTGTATTAGAAGTAGAGGAACTATTTTTGAACCTAATTTGTAATTTATTACTATTTATTAAATAAAATACGCAATACTTATAAAAAGTATTGATTTTTATTTAATGACGTACATTGTCTCTAATAAAGTTCAAGCTTGTACATTTGCCCAATGGAAGCATAAGTAGTAAACCTTTATAATTCTTTTGAAAGGCAATAGAACAAGGAAGTTTTTACAACTATTTGTACGCTTAATGCATTATGAAAATTTTGAAATAACTACGTTTGAATGTAGAAGTTGTTCGAAGTTTTCTTTTACAAGTGGAGGTTTTAGGTTTTGTATTTTTATTAGATCGGAGTATTTAACATAATTGTTGATAGAGAATGTCTGCCAACGTGTAATCTAATGAGGGAAACTGAAATATTGCAGAAAAAAAGGTTGTATTTGCTTTAATTTTTAAATTAGTACGACTACATGGCGGATTTCTAAGAAAACACAAAAATTAGAATATCTCAACAACTCTTCACATTCGTATAAGGCATGCTTGGCTAAAACAACTGCAAATGACCTCTATTAACATGTCCTCCAATATATACGTTTATGAACCAGTCACCCTGTATATATTGTTATGATAAATATATGAGTAGGCCATGGAGGTACCAATGCTGCACAGCAAGCAAGTATAAGAGCATACTTTATCTATGCATCTCTGTACTAGATAATTATGTATTTATGAATTTGTTAAATGTTTGTCTTATTGGAGGTGGCATTGGAAATCATTAGAATCGTATTAAGAACGTGAACGTATAACACGTGATAAGAAAGTGAACTCCAACAGGGTAAATATTATAAATTTAAGGGGTTGTTAGGGAGATAGATAAACAAGGGTTGGAAAATAATTTATTCAAGTTTTAATATTTCAATCGAGCGGAGGTGTGATCGGGCTTCACCCAGAAAATCACACCCGAGCAAACAAATTAATTTAAATTTACATACAAAGATTCATGTTTGGCAATTAACGTTTTGGTAAATGGTTGTTTTATTGAAGTAAATGAGAATATTCTGAAGAATAGAAACATAAAGGAAGCCACGAAACCCTGAGATAAGAAGTAAAAGCCGAGGTATTTTAGCAAGGTGTGAGAACTTTGATTTACAAGTTGCAAGTCACTAGTACAATTTACCATAAAGGATCGGAATATAGCAACTTTTTGACGCCTGCAACGTGGGGCTGTGATTATAATGGTGCTGGTGATTTAAAATATAACAACTTTTTGAACTGTTGGACGTTTGAGACGTGGGGTGGAAGCAAGCGAGTGTGAGAGGGAGAAAGTGTCACATACTTTCATTTTGACGTTTAGTTAAATATGGAAACGTCGGAAGATATAATAAGAACCAGGAAGGTAGAAGAAGGGCTGAAAAGGAGAAGAGAGTGACAGAAGCAGACCAGGGAGTAGCAGTACCTGAAAGGGAAGTAGAGGTTCGTTCAGGTGATAGTAAGAAAGAAGCGGAGAAAGTGGATGTTTCAATGGCACAAATGATCGAGTTGTTAATGAAGAAAATGGACGAGAATAACAAAGTGATGAGTGACAAACTTGAAAAGATGGATGAAGGTAACAAAGTGATGAGTGACAAACTTGAAAAGATGGATGAAAGTAACAAAGAAATGAGTAATGAATTTGCAGAAAGGTTGGATAAGAGTAACAAGGAAATGTGTGACAAACTTGATAAAAACAGTGCAAAGTTTGAGGAAAGGTTAGATAGGAGTGTCAATGAGATGAAGGAGTTAAAGGAGGAGATTCGAGAGAGTGTTAACCGAATGGAGGTTAGACTAAAGGAAGACTTACAGGAAAGAAGTGAAGAGCTCGAGGGAAAGGTTAAAGACTGTTATAATAAATTGGAAGATACGAGCAAGGAAATGCAGGAGAAGATTGAGTACGTGCGTGAAAAGTTAGAAAAATCAAGTAAGGAGTACACGGATAAGGGGGTGTCGCATCTACGAGTGAAGATTAACGATTTGGAAGGCGTTGTTGAACAAGAGACGGCGAATGTCAAAGGGAAGCTCGAGTTATTGGAGAAACGTGTGACCAGAAACCACGGCGGTGCGGTGCCGAGCATGATGGGGTTTGCTCCTGTTCAAGAGGTGCCGAAGTTCGACCCAGATCAAGAAAAACATCCGCGGGCATTCATCGTGAGTCTTCGGAGGTATTTGAAGGGTCTTCAGATGCAGGTAGGCTGTAATTATGATGTGTGTTTAGAACAGAATGTTATACGACGGGCAATGTGTAACAAAGCAGTGGCTTGGTTTTATACGGTGTCAGATGTATGTGACAATTTTGATAAGTTTGAGGAATTATTTCTAAGACATTATTGGAGTAATAGTATGCAAACATTGGTTAAACAGGACTTGATGTGGAACAGGTTTAATCGTAGTAGAGGTATGACTAGGGTAGAATATGCAATACAGCAGTTATTAGCTTTTCAACAATTTGATGAATATAAAGATGCAAGAGTAGTAATACCAATTTTAGCAGCTCAATTCGATACAATGGTGTCCGGCGAGGTAATTAAAAATAATGTCACAGAGTGGGAGCAATTTTTAAATGTTTTGCGTGCATATGACCATATAGAACGACAGGCGTGTTATAAAAGGTTTAACTACTGTCAATTTGACAGTAATGACAAATTTAATAGAAATGTCGGGGGCCGTGATGAAAATCGAAGGTACCAAAATCAACATGAACGAAATAGGTATTCTTACATAAATAAATATCGTCCTGCGTATGGGGGTCGAGAATATTATCGAAGAAATGAACAAAGACCGTACAACGGATATAATGGCGGGTATGAACGACAGGGCTACAGGAATTTCAGGGAAAACGGAAGCAATGATAAAGTAAATGGAAATTATCGGGGCGAAGAAGAATATGGAGTACGTAATGGTGGTTTGGGCACGCGAACTTATGTAAATACGGTAACAATTGAGCCGGAGAAAAAGCAAGAAGAAGTTAAAGGGGTAGAGACGATCTCGTCTCAGGATTTTTAGGAAGCAGTACCATTATCGTTAACCATCTATATTGCCATCCTAAAGAGTTCATTAGTTATCCAGATGGTGGTACGCTACATACTTCATTAATTAAAGACAATTTGTTACATAATTTGCCGTTCATAAAGGTTAAGTTGGGTGAACTTGAGTTGCATGCACTGATAGATAGTGGTGCCGAATTTTCTTTAGTAAACGAGGGGGTTGTTAATGGGAACCTTAATACTTTACGGAAACATTTAATACGGGTACGAACTGTGGAGTTAGTCACAGCAAATAAAAAGAAGATTAATTCGGTGTGTAAACAGTTGAATTATGAATTAATTTTGGGTGCTGAAGTAAAGATAAATGCAGAGATGTTAGTTATACCGAACATGTCGGTAGATTTAATTATTGGTATGAATATACTAGATGAATATGAAATGATTATTGATATGGAAAGGAAGGTGTTGACTTGCAAAGGTAAAGAGATTAAGTTATGTATAAAAGAAATAAACGAAGATTGTGGTGCTGAAGCAGAAGTAAATATTAATCAGATAGGGAGGGATATTATGGGGAAATATAATGAATGATACTACGATGAAATATAATGATGATACTTCGATGATATATAATAATGATACTAGGGGAAAATGTAATAATGATGTTACGAAAATATGTAATGATAATATAGGGGTTGGGCGCGACGTATTGAATATTGATATGAAATATAGAAATATTGTAGAGAAAATGCTTCAGACACATTGTAAGTTGTTAGATGATGAGCCAGGAGGGGCAGTAGGTTATGTACATAGATTGCAAGTTAAAAATGAAGATTCGTTTCATTGTAAAAGTTACCCAGTTCCACATGCGTATAGGGAAAAAGTTAGAATACAGATTAATGAAATGTTAAGAAAAATGATAATAGAGCCTTCGTTTACGAGATTAATAAATCCAATTGTGGTAGTAAAGAAAAGTACTAATGAATTGAAGAAGAATTTCTGCGGTCAACTATGGCTATACCATCCAGACTACGGAATACCATTTGTACTGCGCATAGACGCATCGGATAACGCTATAGCTACAGAATAGGTTGTTTAAACAATAATGAGTAGATATGTGTTGTGTTAAGATGTTATGTTTTATATTGCTAATGTTTAAGTTTTGGAAGAGTATTCCGAGCGTGTGTTTCCGAAGAACACAGCTCGCAAACTCTTCGAGAGGGAGATGTTATGATAAATATATGAGTAGGCCATGGAGGTACCAATGCTGCACAGCAAGCAAGTATAAGAGCATACTTTATCTATGCATCTCTGTACTAGATAATTATGTATTTATAAATTTGTTAAATGTTTGTCTTATTGGAGGTGGCATTGGAAATCATTAGAATCGTATTAAGAACGTGAACGTATAACACGTGATAAGAAAGTGAACTCCAATAGGGTAAATATTATAAATTTAAGGGGTTGTTAGGGAGATAGATAAACAAGGGTTGGAAAATAATTTATTCAAGTTTTAATATTTGAATCGAGCGGAGGTGTGATCGGGCTTCACCCAGAAAATCACACCCGAGCAAACAAATTAATTTAAATTTACATACAAAGATTCATGTTTGGCAATTAACGTTTTGGTAAATGTAATATTTGTGTAATTATATGAAGTTATGGAATTGGTTGTTTTATTGAAGTAAATGAGAATATTCTGAAGAATAGAAACATAAAGGAAGCCACGAAACCCTGAGATAAGAAGTAAAAGCCGAGGTATTTTAGCAAGGTGTGAGAACTTTGATTTACAAGTTGCAAGTCACTAGTACAATTTACCAAAAGGGTTCGGTATATAGCAATATATATATATATATATATATATATACAGTGTGTCGCATTTAAGATGAAGACACCCCCACATTTTCGCCATTTGAAGGAATACAGATTTGAATTTTTGCACAGTCGTACAGGTTGATGCCTCACATTTTTTAAGATACTCAACTAAAATCTGGACTTTAAACTCAGCCTACTACGAATTCACAAACAGGGTGAATTCTCGATATTTTGCTTCGCGTTAGAGATATCGAAAAAAATTATTAGAAAAAGTTGTTCAGAATATTATACTAACCCCATTTACCGAATTTCATGACAAAATTCACATTTTTAATTTTTTCATTGTTTTGGTCTATGCACAAAATAATTACAAGTTTATTTTTTAATTTGATATTTAGTGTGCCATGGAAAGTAAAAACTTGACACATTGTCAATTTAATAGTGTCATGTATTCAAATTACTTTCCATGGCACACTAAATATCAAATTAAAAAATAAACTTGTAATTATTTTGTGTATATACCAAAATAATGAAAAAATTAAAAATGCGAATTTTATCATGAAATTCGGTATATGGGGTTAGAATAATATTCTGAACAACTTTTTCTAATAGTTTTTTCGATATCTCTAACGCGAAGCAAAATATCGAGAATTCACCCTGTTTGTGAATTCGTAGTAGGCTGAGTTTAAAGTTCAGATTTTAGTTGAGTATCTTAAAAAATGCGAGGCATCAACCTGTACGACTGTGCAAAAATTCAAATCTGTATTCATTCAAATAGCAAAAATATGGGGGTGTCTTCATCTTAAATGCGACACACTGTATATATCAAACGTTCATCTACTTTAATCCTTCTTCCTAGAATTTCTACAGCAGTTAAATTAATATTAAATACATAAATAATATAAATAAATTATTATTATTTAAAATTAAAATACAGATGAGTAACAAGTTATAACACCGAGTCTCGCGCCCTAGCGTCCCGCACCCTAACGGTCCGCGCCCTAATGTCCACGCGCTGTAGTGTCTCTGCGCCCTAACGGCCCGCGCCCTAGTGCCTTCGCGCCCTTGTGGCTGGCGCCCTAACGGCGGCGCCCTAACGGCCGCGCCCTAACGGCCGCGCCCGAATGTCCTAGACCGACAATGGGCGATGTGGCCTAAGTGCATAGAGATGCTTGGAAAACCGCGTCCTAGATCTCGTTCTTTCAAAGCAAGCATCACGATTTATCAGTTTTTCTCAAAATCAGAACAAAATCAAAACTTTGTAACAAATTTAGTTGTATATCGCGCAGCGGCAAGGATATCGCAACTGAGCTAAATTCTTACATCGTTAATAAAAAGATCCAATAAATTACCTTTATGTATTTTATGTAAACTGCGAAATATTAGGATCCATTGTTGTATAATCTTAAAATCTAAATTTTAGGGTCGTTTCAATTTTATATTCTAATAACTTTGCGCTGGATCGTCACAATGAGTTGCTTTATTAAACAATCCCTATTTCAACCTTCACATTTCAAACATCAAAGACGTAGCATAAATTGCGTATACAATAAGGTACTAGCGCTGGTGTACAGAACGCTGTCTTTGTATCCCCTCCAAAGGGATACTACATCCGTGCTCAAAATTTATTAATTTCCTGCAGTTTAGGTTGAAAAACGCATTCAAAATATGTTGTATATGGAACCGGGCTAAATTTTACGGACTATGTATATTAGTAAACATGTCTGTGCGTAAATAATTGGTAATCTACTTAAACATTGTTATAATAACACTTAAGCTTAGCCCATTCATACATTTTGGTTACAACTAATACTTCGAGTGTTTTTATTTCTATAAATCTGAGTGCGTTAAAACATGGTAAATATTAATTTCGCAATCTGTATAAGTAATTTATTTGCAACCTCATGTCCGTTAGCTTATTTTTATCTAATTACACCTTGTGATAATTTTATGCAGTAAAATTTTTAATCGGTCTTCATTATGTCCTCCAGCTTTGACATTGCTTAACGTATTTGGTCTCCATTAACATTGTAATGTTTAAATTAACTACAGTAAAGTATATTATAAATACCAAAATTTGAGGCTAACCACCGTAAATTGGCGCAGTCGGTAGGATTTTATCAAGAAAGGAATAATTATTAAGTGTTTTAAGTTATCAGATTCTTAATTGATGGAACCCCAAATTTAATTATTTAACAGAGAGTCCCGAATATTCAACACCAGACAAATATTGTCTGCAAGGTGTGAAGACCAGGACATGACCCAGCCGATCAAGAAGGAAGCTTTTTCAACCCAGTTCCAACAACGCTGACACCACGGTGCAACACATCGCTGATTCCACGTACTAATTATCGTAATCACCCATTCATTAAGGACATCAGTCAACTAAACACACATATGATAAAAATTGCGTATCTTGATGAAAACAATTAAAAAAAATTTACTTATATAGAATGAGTACGAACCGTAATTTAGGCCCTATTAACTGTAAAATGAAGCAACTAAATAAATATATCACTGGATCCTCACAATCTGACACTGTAATCCTCTCTCACTTGATAGTCTTTAAGATTTCATGTTTTTAATTCAAATAGCATTCCCAGTTTTCCAACCAAGATATGAAATGCCAGAACAAAATGTTTTTAATACTCAAAGAAAACCCCTACATGGTCTGTTACGGAGTAAAAATCTCAGTCAGAACACCAAAAACTCCACTGGTTGAAGATGTTGTACTTTATGGAGCTGAATTGTGGCCAATACCAAAATTTATTAGAGGTACAATTAGAACTGTAAAGTTGGACTACATGCAAAAGTGGCTGAGAGGCACAGGAAAGGATAGACTGAAGATAGGAGCGATTTGGAAAATAATGGGAATTACCAACTTAATTACTAAAACTTTGGAACATATGTAAAATGGACATGTCAAACGTGTGCCAAAAAAACATATGACCCAGGAAAATAATAAAATGGCACCCAAGAGAGAAAAGAAGAAGAGGTCGACCGGCATTAAACTGAGAAACCTGTATAAAAAATCCAATAACAGAAAAAACTTGAAGGGAAGAGTCTGGGAGAATATGGAGTTGTAGGAATATAAGACGGAAAACCCAAGGGCAATAAGCGAAGACACAAGAGAATAAGAAATTGCAAACACAAGCATAAACCTGAATGCATGGAAGCCTCTACTATAAAAAACGTCTTGTTTCTCCACAACTAATGAGACCACAACCTCCAAGACAACATTTTTCAAAAATTTGAGATCTAATAAGTATATCAACCACGAAATTTTCATTCCCACGCAAGTTTCGTTTTGTGGCCGAAACAAATTAAAACTTTATTTTTTTACTATGGAGTTTTATTTTAAACATAGGAGTATAAATGTACAGAGTTGACTAACATTACGACATGTAGCAGCAATATACAAGTTAAGACTAATTGTATTACATGAACAAGTTGATTATATAGTATGAACACCCAGGATAAGAGGTTAGATAAGCAGGTTTGAGAATAACAAGTATGTGATACTTTGCTCTTAAGCTAGATAAGAAGGTTAAGTGTATAATACATTACTAGATACATTACTCCTCCCTTACAAGACAATTTATTATATTTTATTCGCTAAAATATATTAAATTTTTGCTTCAATTAACTCAAGTGGTACATTTATTGATTTTTTGTACATATATTTAATAAATCGGTCTTTTAAGGAGAGTCGTTTACAATATAGATATACTACAGAACTTATAATTAAAAGTAGAACAATGGTTATAATTAATATTGAAGTAACAGACATATAAGTATGTACATTATTAGTATTATTGACAGAATCTAATATGGCTTGTTGTTTGTTCAGCAGTAATTGATTGTGGATCAAATTTTTCGTGTTAATAGGTATTAGATCTAATTTAGGAACACTAATTGTATTTATATTCTTGATATTTAGTTTATTAATATTGGGTATTTGAAAAACGTTCATTTTGTTTGAAGTGGTCTTCATATTAAATAGCAGAGTATCATGATTGATTAAAACCAAGCAATCGGGTGTGAGATGTATAGCATTTGAAAAGGTGATTAGTTTTTTATAGTTTTTATCACTACATTTTACGTCTATTAATAATTCGGAAGGTGTAGTTATAAGCCAAGTAGATTCATCGATTTGCGACACCTTTAGATTAATGAGTTCAAAAAGATAAGGTGTGCAGGTTTGATTTGGATTAAAAGATAATAACTGAGTTTCGCATAATTTGTTATTTGATATTTTGAGGTGATTCTTTTGATAACAGAAATAATTATGCAAGTTAACTAAAGTGCAGTGATCACTCTCAATTGGTATTGATTCTAAAGGATTAAATAGAATAGTGTTATAGGTAGGTATGATCATCCTATAATTTTGTTGATTAATGTAAATTGGGAAGGGTATTAGTTGTGTCAATTTATAGTTCTGAGTTTTTGCAATAAGTGGTATTTCAAAAATGAAGGTGATACGATTCTGGATTTGGTAGGCTTTTGTTATTATGATATTTTCATATTGATGTAAATTTATTATTTTTACAGGATAAGGTAAATCTAAAGAATTATCAGATTTTTGACTAAGGAAGAGTAAGATTTGATTCAAGGTTGAGATTAAATCTTGGCTACTTAATAGTGACATGTGCATTTGTTGTTTTTGCGCAAAGGTTAATGCAGTTTCTAGTTCACTCCAGGTATCAAGAAATAATTGTAGTGAAAATAAAGCTTCGTTTAAAATGTTACGTATAGAAAATGTGTAAAATATTCTAGCTATTTCCTCGTTTTGAGTTATTACTTTTTTTAAATTTGAATTTAGATTTTCTTGATTGAAATGTAATATCTTTAAATCATTTACGGTGTCATTTAACATGTGTGTATGTTCACTTAAAATTTTAATATTAGAGTCTTTATGTTTTTGTAATTGTGAAATTGCACTCTCATATTTTTCGCCATCAGCGGTGTCTAGATTTCCAGTTAAAAATTTAATGTTATTAATTTGGAAAATGTCAATGTTTAAGCATTGAAAGGGCTTATTAAATGTTGGTGTAAGTTGTAGTGGTGCTTTGCAAGGGTTGCGATTATATTTTTCTCTTCTACAAATATCGCAATTATTTATAAAATCTTGGATGTCCTTTTCTATTCCTTTCCAGAAATACATACGTTTTAAATGTTCCGTGGTTTCTTTAATTCCACGATGATTGTTTTTTCCTAAATGATATTCAGAGATATTTTGTATTTTATAATCTGGGTTAGTTACATATATGACTTGTTTAAAACAGCGATGAAACATGGGGGAATTTACATTGGTATTAGAAATTACAAATAGTGAAAATAATTCGAAAATGTCGTCACTTTGAAAGATACAATAATAATGTGTCTTAGGTTGGCAATACTCTATTAATAATTTATTAAACATGTCTTGATGATTGGATTCGTTAATGAATACAGTTATGTGAATAAATCCGTCAAATTTACAAATTTTGATTTCTTTAGGAATAACGACTTTTAAAAATTCGATTTGATTTTTATGTTGTTGTAGCGGTTGTTCTGAAATGTCAATAACAGGGGTTGATGATTGTTGGGTATGTACTGTATTTACAAGGGACTCTTCATTATTGTCATCAGGTGTTACGTTATTAAATTGTTCGTCACACGGTATTGCTTCTTTTAGTTTAATATCAGAAAGGATTTTGTTTTTTTCTCTTTCAGGTGTTATTAGTGGTGATGTTAAAACAGGTATGGTAAATTCTTCTTGATCAGGTGTATATGGTCGTTGCGCTACAATACTCGATTGCTCATTAAAATTTGGTTCGGGTGTGTTTAATCGTTCAATATCAAAGGGGTGTATTTGAATACGGCTAAGTGCATCAGCAACTTTGTTAAGTTTTCCAGGGAGGTATTTAATTTCGAAATTATACTCTTCAAGTTTTATACTCCATCTGGTGAGTTTTGAATTTGGCTCTCGAATATTTCTTAACCAAATGAGGGGTCTGTGATCTGTATAGATTGTGAATTTGACTCCATACAGGTAAGATCTAAAGTGTTTGCAAGCCCAGATTATAGCAAGCAATTCTCTTTCAATGGTGGGGTAATTTATTTCTGATTGATTCAGTGTACGTGAGGCGTAGCTTACTGGTTTTCCAGCTTGTGAAAGTATAGCACCAATGGCGTATTTACTTGCATCAGTGGTTAACTCGAAAGATTTTTCAAAATCTGGGTATATCAAAATTGGATCGTTTACTAAAATTGTTTTTAGATGGTTAAAATTTTGAATAAAGTTATTATCGTGAATAATTTTATTATCCTTTTTAAGGCAAACTGTTAGAAATTTTGTGATTTTAGCGTAATCCTTAATGAATTTGCGATAGTAGCCAAGCATTCCTAGGAATGACTTGATTTCTGTGCGGGTACGGGGTAAAGGAAATTTATTGATTACTTCTACTTTATTTGGGTTTGGTTTTATTCCGTCTTTTGTAAGAATATGTCCTAAATAAGTTATTGAATTTCTTAAAAATTCAGACTTATCTAGTTGAATTTTCAAATTTGATTTTCGACAGCGATCAAATACATTTCGTAATTTGATCAGGTGTTCTTGTAAGGATTTCGAGTAAATTATTATGTCGTCAAGATAAACCATGCACTGTGTGGGTGTAAGTCCAAGCAATGATTGATTTATCAATCTCTGAAAAGATGCAGGTGCATTTTTCAATCCAAAAGGCATCCTTTTAAATTGAAAATGGCCCTCTTCTGTTGAAAAGGCTGTCTTTTCTTTGTCTTTGTCTTCTATAGCTATCTGGTGAAAACCGGACGCAAGATCAAGGGTGGAAAAGTATTCGGATTTTCCTAAATTGTCTAACACTTGTTCGATTAGTGGCAAGGGATACTTATCTTCTATTGTGTTGTCATTCAGTTTTCTATAGTCTATAACTATCCGCCATTTTTGTTTTCCGGAATTATCTAGTTTTTTTGGAACTATCCAAATTGGGGCATTATAAGGAGACTCTGAATTTTCAATAATTCCTTCTTTTAACATTTTTGACATTTGCTGTTTAACTTCTTCACGATGTATTTGTGGGTACCTATAATTTTTAGTGTAAATGGGAATATCGTTTTTTGTTCTTATGTGATGTTTAGTTAGGTTAGTAAATGTGAGAGGTATTTCGGGTGTATAGAATATGTCTTTATATTCGTGACATAATGTTTTTAGGGCATTTGCTTCTTCGTCATTTAAATGGTCTACCGTGATATTTTTTAAATTGTCATTCAAAATTTTATTAATTGATCGATTGTCAAGTTCAGTATTATTAATTTCTATATTTTCATTGGTTGTATAAGGTTCGAGAACTAGAGGATCATAAATGTTAAAATTTTGTTGTTCATTAGATGTATTAATTACAGTAGTGTTAAAGTAATTGTTGTGTACTCTTACAATAGCACTAGGTGTATTACAATGTTTGTTAAAATGAATTCTGTTGCATATATGAATGCCATTTCTATTAGTCGTAGGTAATTTAATTTGAATCTCAGAGCGAGGTGGTATAATTATCAATCGAATGGGGACTTCGTGATTTTTAATTTTTGTAAAATTACACTCATTCCGTTTTTGGGTCTCTTGTTTCAGTTTAGATGGGTTATAGTAGAATGGAATGGCAGTGTGTTCTGTTTGAACATGCATCCATTTAAAATCAATAGTGGCATTGATCTGTGCAAATAGGTCAGCTCCAATTAATCCTACATAATTAGGATTGAAATCGAACATATAACAAAGATGAGTACCGGGTTCAGAAAATAATGAATTTATAGGGATATTTGCGATTTGATCATGGACAGTAGAGCCATGTGAAGTTGTAATTTGGAATTGATAATTGAGAATTGAATCAGGGAAATAATTTTGAACAAATGAGGGTGATATTAAAGTTTTGCTGCTACCAGTATCAAGCAAGATTTTATCTTGTGTACCAGGGATAAGCAAATATGGCAAGTTAGATTTTATAACATTAAGGTTAAAGGTTTCGACATTATCCAAGGCTAGTTTGGAAAATTTACGATTTCGTTATCGTGTTGTTCATATTCGTCTTTGTTAGTTTCGTTATCGTAGACTGTATTATCTTCGTGGTCATAGTTCTGTTCTAGGGTATTTTCCATTATCTCTTCGTCGTGATAAAAGAGTTCTTCAGAATGGAAGTTTCTGGGCTGGTTTGATTGTCGTATAAATTGACTGGATTGGGAATTAAATTTTTTTGTATTATGGGGATTAAAATTTTGAGAATTAGGGCGTTTATTAAGTGTAGATCCTAATTGCATGGGTTCTCCCGGAGAATTGTTACGAAAGCCTCTTTGAGGTGCAAAAACGTTTTGATTTTTAAATCCGTAAGGGCGTTGATTAGGAAATTGCAATGGAGGAGTGTTGGGATTTAATTTCAACGTGGGATTTCGAACATTATTATGTGGTGTAAAATTTTGAAATGAATTTCGGGGTGTGAAATAATGATTTGAAAAGTTTTGAGGGGTATAAAAATTATTTCGAGGTGTGTATGAATTTTGCGAGAAGTTATTATATTTTAACGTATTCGTATTTGGTTTAGAATTTTGATGTACTGCATTATTAGTGTGATTTCTTTGTGAATAACGAATATCTAATTCTTCTCTAACAATTGATATTGCATTTTCTAAATCTAGGGGGTTCCTACTTCTTAAAAGAGAACCGAAGGGTTCATTCAATCCGCTTAGATAAGTTCTAAGGGCTAATGCTTTGGCGGTAGCTAATTTATGGGTTTTGATTGCTACAACTTCTGCTCCTAGCGAAATTTTCGAATTTAGTACTGCTAGCAAGCTTCTAACACGGTTAAAAAATTCAATGGGTGTTTCTTTAGAATTTTGGTGCATTTTTGCAAGATCTACGTTAAGATTCAATTCAGAACGTTGGTCTCCGAAGTTATTAATTAATGTGGTTTTTAAAACAAGCCAGTTCGCAAAATCGTAACCTGTGGTTACTTCTAAAGCAGGTCCACGTAATTTATTGCGGACTGAGGATAGCAAAAATTTGTTAATATATGCATCTGGTTGTGCAGGTACCAAAAATTGACTTAGTATAACTTCAACTGCTCGTATGAATTCTGATAAACTACTCGTATCGCCGTCATATACAGGTATTTCTGCTAACATTGTTGTACTAAAGCCAGGTGGGAAAAGATTTGCCATGTTAATTGGTTCTAATATTTGATTTGCAATTATTAGTCTGTTATCTTCTAATATTAATATAGGTGGTCGCAAGAAATTTCCGTTGTTCATTAACTTTCACTGGTTCACTATTATTTTTATTAGCGATTGTTTTTATGTTTAGTAAAAAGTTTATAACTAAGGGTTCCTACGCATACAGTATTAGTACTCCCAATTGGTTTAATAAACAATAAATTGTTTATATTGGGTATCACGCTTACAATACTGTACCTAAGTAGAACTAGCTTATACTAGGTTATTGTGTTTAAAATATTTTAATAAATCACTGATTTACGTAAAAATAATCTTACTTCATCCTCATAGACAGGTAGTAGATTGCTTGATTCAGCGCTTCTTCGATTGGCGTCTGAGTTGATCCCAATGATCTGGAAGTCAGCGATTGACCAGGTAACCTCGATTGATTAGTGTCCCCTATGGACTGGGTTTGAATCCAATTCTGGTTGATTCCGTCGATTTTTGTACTCGGTCTTCCTTCTTTGAATTCGGGTTGTTCTTTGAAGTTATTCGATTGTCAGAATGCTTCTTGGAACGGTTTGGAACAATGTGTGTGTGATTCTAAGCAAAACGTTGAAACGTACGAAAAATGCAATGCGATTTTTCTCTTAGAATCCTACCAAGACTGCGCCAGTTTCGTTTTGTGGCCGAAACAAATTAACTCTTTATTTTTTTACTATGGAGTTTTATTTTAAACATAGGAGTATAAATGTACAGAGTTGACTAACATTACGACATGTAGCAGCAATATACAAGTTAAGACTAATTGTATTACATGAACAAGTTGATTATATAGTATGAACACCCAGGATAAGAGGTTAGATAAGCAGGTTGAGAATAACAAGTATGTGATACTTTGCTCTTAAGCTAGATAAGAAGGTTAAGTGTATAATACATTACTAGATACATTACTCGCACAGCATCGATGTTTTTTGGAATAAGAACCAATTTTGGTCGACCTTCACAAAATTCATCACTGACGGACGTACGACCACGATGAAATTTTGCAAACCAATTGTAAACAGTCTTTTCGGCTAGTGCTTCATTACCAAAAGTTGAACGAAGCGATTCTATGTATTGTTGTTGAGTTCGACCTTTACGAAAATCCTAAAAAATCATCACCTTTATGTAACATTTCCATTTTTTCACAAAATTGCGTTTTTTGAGGGCTCACTGTAAACAAACTACTCGGTCAGTTTCTAAGCTGTCACTCTCTTCACAATAACAAATGTCAAATTTTACGAAAATAGTAATGATACACCTCAATAGCGCCACCTAGTGGCCGTTTATAAAAACTTAAAAGGCTTCGTACCTAAATAAGAACCTACCAAGTATTTGAAAACAAAAATACTTGTAGACATTAGTAAGCTCACAGATTTTAACAAAAAAAGTACATTACTGTAGTATTTGTTTTTAATAGTTTAATAAAATGTATTTCTAAAACTTTATTTACAAGTCAGACTCCATGTAACTGTCCAGATAGTCCATTACCAGTATTGCAGATTTAGGAGGTAAAAATCTGAAAAATAAACTTATTAAAATTGTTACGATGCAGGTTATTAAAAGACTTCCTATTTTTAGGGGCTGCTATGAAAAAGATTATTCGCGTTCCAAAATCATGAGTGAAAGTAGAATTTTTTGTTGTACCGCTAATAAAAATTTCAAAAGAAAAGTAGAGTAGATAGGGGAACGTGGGGTAGCGGGGTAGAACAAAGCGATATTACTTATGTCAGCCCTGTACCATAATTGTGTGTGCGTACGTGCTCGATGCAAATATTAGTTGTTTTCAAAGCACGGTAAGTACGTTACAAATATGCTACGATGTAAAGTATTTTACTGGCTGGAAAGGATGACTTTTAGTTATATTATTGTCCAATAGAATTGTCTCTAATGTTTTTTTCTAACATATATTTTTACAATTGAAAAATGGCGCTTGGGTCAGAATGGGGTACCAATATAAGGGGCGGAGTGGGGTACCCCATTCCACCCCATGTTCTAGTGCTGAAAAAAGTCATTTGAATAAGTGCTTATTTTTTTCAGAAGTATATAACTAATAAGTTAACCAATATATAGTCTATAATAGTAGGAGTATTAATTCTTAGAAAGAGTCAATTTTTTTACCACAAACATTTAGTACCCCGTTCTACCCCACGTTCCCCTAATATTAAAAGAAAACAAAGAGAAGGGTCTTTCTGCTTATATCTCCTAATCGCGGAAAGTCATATGTAAAAATGGTCATATTTTGTTGGTTGCCATCATTAAGGAAAAGTGATTTAATGATATGCAAATTCCGCATGCAATCATTCCGAGGGGTTGTCGTTTACACTGTGTCCCAGTGTCCAGAACATAACCTCAAATAGCAAAATTTGTTCCTGATTTTCTTGTTTTCGTATTGTTGACCAACTCGTATTAAGGAATACTTTAGCTATTTCGAGATTCTAAAATGTTACCTTTGTTGCCCAGTAGATAGAGAGTATTTTGTTTTAATTAACTAAGCAGGTACGCTAAGACATAGTGGAAACGCGACTTCTCGGAATGGCCTATGAGTTTACTAGTCAAATTATGGGATACCGAATAAAATTATTCTGTATATGATGGTTAATATATCATTCTAGACTAATTATTTACTTTGAGTTGAACCTATCCTAGTCATTACTTTGAAGTTTTTCGTGTTGTATTCAATCGTTTAGTCAAGAAAGTTTTCGCCAGAAAAACAAACGGGCAGGGAACGAAACAATATGTTTTAATGGTTGACTAAATTCTTTTTACAACGGTATTTTTTATATTTTTCACGTCCCATTTGAAAATATATTTTAGCCCAATTATCTATCTATTGGCCACTAAAATCACCACATATTACAATATTAGATCTATAGTATGGGTGGTATTAGTCTAATACAAGGGAGAAATTAATAAAAGAAAATTAGTAAGAAGCTCAGTATTTTTAACAGTTACATCAGGTACTACTTTTTTGGGTTTTTGGTATGTTACGCTTTCGTAATTATGGTTTTGACAGTTTCTTCCAACAGTTTTAGAATGATGTGGATCAAATAATGTTTCTGATATAGCGGCCATATTTTAAAAGGTAAATTAAAAATAAATATACTCGTATATTCAGAATTTAGTAAGCTTTTAATTTATTGCAAGAAATAGTACATATTTTTATTAAGAACTGTATTTTTGGGTTCTCTATTTTGTTTTTCTAGTGATAATTTTCTTGATGGAACAGTTACATAGAGCACGAAAAACTCTTTAAAAAGAAGAAAAGCCTTTTGAAATAGCTCCATTCTAATGGAAATATTTACGTGAGAATTAAAATTTAACCACCAAGATTTTCAGTGGACTTCCAGCTTTAAACACAAAGAGGTTGGTTAACATACCATGAGATAAACAACTCGGTACTTATTTTTGCAAATTGTTATAAGTTAACCAAAACGGTCAGAAAATGTTTTAAAAAGCTCGTTTAAACTCTGTACGTCTATAATTTTGCTGCTTTAAACCCTCTATGTCCATAGTTTTACTGCTTTTTATAAATATACTTCTAACTCAAAATTTGTCGTATTGCACGTATAATGTTCATTTCTAATTAATATCTTCTACGGCTATAGCACCCTGTAACTGGAGTTTTTCAATCACTATGCAATTAAAATGTAGTTACTTACCTAGCAAAATATATTAGACTTAACCAACTTCTAGGAATGGTAGTTTCTAGCATTTCGCGCCTTTGTGCGCTCATAATGGATTTGGCAACTGAACTAGTATCTAATAAACCCAACAAAGTTGGAAACCGTATTTTGGGCTTTTTGCATAACCCAGTGTTCACAGCGTAAGGGCAAACAGTTGTCAATTTGATGTTGCATTTCGGATCAGAACGTAAGTCGTGATAAAGTGCTTCCATCATTCCACGAACAGCATGTTTCGATGCGCAATAGGGAACCAGATTTTTTAGTCCCATCAGTCCAGCAATAGAGCTTATAGCCACGATATGTCCGCAGTTGTTCTTTAGCATGGTCGGCAAAAAGGCTTTCAAGATCTGAAAATAGGGATGAGTTATTTATTAAAGGAACTTGTTTCGTGAAAATGCAAACCCAATAGTGAGCCATGACGTTGATATTCATGATCCTTTCGATCTCATCGACTGTGTGGTCCATAAATGGATGGCATGGCATAATTCCCGCATTGTTGATTAAAATTGTTACATCTCCTACTTCTTTCAGAACTTTTTTTGCTGTTTCCATGACTTGTTCTCGATTTGCTACATTGCATCTGAAACCGATTAGTTTATTTGTAAAAATCCCTGAAACATTTTTTGCTTACAATGGTAATGCTGATCTGCGGTGGTTATTTGAATTCTCGGAATAAAATGGAAGTACGGATTTCATACATTTTGTAATGATTTCTAGATTTCAATATAATCTCCGTTAAAAAGTACAGTGCGTATGGAAAATGGTTGAAAGAATACCCAAAGGTACCCTGTTACCGCTGTAACCCTGCGTAAGGTAGTTAGTAACGTGGCGCATTAACCCAGGGGGACCGACGATCTTAGGTAGTCTCAGAGGTACCAGGATAGCAGCGCGTGAGCGTAGGTTTAGGTCGCCCATCCAAGTTGTTGCCTAACGACTCGCATTTGTCCGCCACACTGCTCGCGTATCTTCGCTAAGGGCAAAGCAGATCAATGACGATGCTTCATCATACCATCACGAAACTTCAATTGCTCATTGCTTGCAAACTATTCTTCAATCGCAGGAATAGATGGAAATCAGTTTTGTGATGGAAACGACACTCGTCTGGGCATGTGCCACTTTGATGCAAACTAACTCTTTCGTCGCTAAACCTGGACTGTTTTATTCCTGTTTTTGGCCATTTGGTCCAAACTGTTAGCGTAGTACTTTCCCGTTATTTTTGAACCCTTTATCTATCAGCAGTATTCCTGTATAATCCTAGAAAATCCATGTCTTTACCTATCTAAAAAACTTTTATGGCGGCAAATCAGGATATTTGTATAGTTTTCATCGATGTTTTTAGTTTTTATCCGTGGTTACTAACAGAAACACAAATTTAATTGTATTCCTGTTAAACAGTACCAAACACTTTACAAGTTTGAATTCAAATTCGTTTCTGAATAATTCTTCTTTTATGAAATGCTTACAACATTATTAACTGCAGAAATCTGAAATGTGCAATTTTCCATGTCCATGACAATGAGTTATTTAGTGCTTTGTATTGCACGTTCTGCACGTCCACTGCGATATTTTTGATAGGCTTTCCCGACCGGGTTTACATTTTGTTTCTACAGTCAAAGATGAAGGAGTAGAGTCTAGTAAAGTATTGTTCGTATCGATATGAATTTCTCAGCAAGACTAGAAAGAAATATTAGGTGAAGAACAAAGCGGTTTTACTGCAGAAAAATCTTGCATAGAGAATGTATTTGTTTTGCGTCAGTTAATAGAGAAACGAAGAAATAGAGACAAGGAGATTCATATCACAATAAATATATTAGGACGATCAGAGGCATGTCCAACGACGTAGAGAGTAAAGTGAAAATCGGAAATACTGTATCAGATAGTTTCATGACCACAGAAGGACTACGACAAGGTTGCTGTGTCTCTCCATCATTGTTTAAAATTTACATAAATTAAACGTTAAAGGAATGGCAAGCAAAGTGCAGACCAATGGGAGTACAATTAAATAGAAATAGGCCGACCGACGTTAAATAAAACAAACAAACAAACAAATGACGAGATCCTAAATATGCTCCTATTTGCTGAAAATCAAGTAGTTGAAGCTCAGGACGACGAAAATTAACGGAAACCTATGGAAATGGGGTTTAAAAATAAATTTCAAAAAACTAAATACATAGTTATAGCAGGACGAGGGCATGACATGGATATCGACGGAAAAACCATACAAATATGCGGAGAGTATAAATATCTTGGGGTAATCACGCCAGAAGAAGGAAACGGCCAAAACGAAATAACCAGCAGGATAATCCAAACTAAACAGATTACACAAAAACTGAATGCGCTGCTTTACTCCAAGGATCTAAGCAAAGAAACAAAAAACTAGTATACAGTACCATAGCATCCTAGCATGTGGCTCAGCGACATGGATTAGCACTAAAAGAAACAAAGACAGACTCCTAGTGACAGAAATGGATTTTTTGAGACGAACCTGTGGCATAAGTAGATTGCAACATTTCAGAAACGACGAAATGCGAAGGCGTATGACAATGGAAGAAACGGTGCTAGATAAAATAGGGAAGCAAAGACTAGTATTGTACGGACACATGAGGCGGATGCAAAATCATAGATGGCCGCAACGAATATGGAGTTGGAACCCGCCAGAAAGAAGAAAAAGGAGACGAAGAAGTGAGAGAGGCCATGTACAAAAGGCAATTAGAAGAGGACTTATCGGAAGATAGGGATCTCTGGCATTTAGGATGCGAAATATGGCCCCAATAGAAGCTGTAGAAATCATTTTCTAACAAAACATTGAAATACAGTTCCATATTCCACTTTCCACACACAAGGGCTTTTATTAAAACAACCTGTATATTAAAGACTACTTGACAGAATGGCTCGATATTTTACAGCTTTTCGTATGACATACATACATATTGAAAAAACAATTTGCTTTGCGCATTTTAATCAGGCATGATTCACTACATAACGTCGTTTTACTTACTCGTAAGAATAAGCCTTTGAATAACCTAAGGTAGCAATCTCCTTCACTGTATCTGTGTTACCCTTTTTGTTGATGTCCCAACAGACCACGATGGCCCCTTGAGAAGCATACTGTAAGGCTAACTCTCTTCCGATTCCATGTCCTGCCCCTGTTATCTGCAACAGATTTTGTTAACTGCAGTTTTTTCGGCCTATATCACGTGTATAACTATCAGGAAGGTAAAATGTCAGTCATATTTATACTTAATCAATATTTTGTTTATTTTTTGTTCATCAACAAAAGTATATGCAAAAACATGTCAAAAGTAAACTGTCAACGATATTTCAGCTAGAATATTTATTTTAACCTTTGAAGATTCTGTTAATAAAACTTTACGACGATACTTTACCAAAACGATTTCGTTTTTGACGGATTTTTCAGGCACTGGCACAAAACACCTGAATAAGGCTTCCCCAACGAACCACCAAAACTTTATGATAAGCAGAAGAATATCTCCTATTGATTGAAGGATCTCTACGGCCTGAGTTGTCGCACTATCATTATTCCTGCAACGGAAAAGGTCATAACAGAGAAAACAAACACCAACTGTTGAAACTGTGAATTATTGCACTTACGTAACCCACACATTATTTTAGGATAAGTGTTTACAATAGTTATAAAAAAAATCAACTTAAGATACATTTAGGTAAATTATTTTTTTTTATAATTATTTCTTTTTCTATAAGTTTCGTGTAAAGCTATTGCAGGAAGTGAAGTAGCGTAAGTGGTAAAAGTGTATGCACGTGTGTACGTTCCTTTGCAATTTTAAACTTTCTTCTTCTTGGTTAATTTTATCTCTTATACAATGTATTGATCTTCTCTCATATGCATTTATTGCATATTTGAAGTACCATATAGATAGGGAACCTACACTCTACAGTTAAGTGTTTGCTCTGAACCACGGAATTTACAAACACTTCTATTCCAGATAAAGTTTACTGCAGAGAATACTGACTTATAACTATTTTGTGAGTTTATGTAAAATAAAAGAGAAGGCGCGACTGCTGCCGTAGTGGAAGTGCAAGCACGTGCCGACTGACAATTTAAAAACAATTTAAATCAAACAATTGTTTAATAATTTTGATGACTTAAAAGTGAATTAATTTTTATGCCAATGTTAAGACAAAAAATAAAATAAAAACTTACAAGTAGGGGCTAATAATGATCTTCTGTTTGTTTACGATGGCTTCTTTGATTTGTTCACGAAACATTTTTGGTTAAACGTTTTTACGTTTGATTTTCTATCTGATACTTAAGTATTCAGCAGAAAGTTTTGTAGATTTTCTACAACGAATGACTATTTCGCGTCCTATTTCCGCTGGAGTTGTTTCAATACAATAAAATTTGTTATACATTATTCATAAGCCATATGTTCTAATTGGGTTTTTCTGAAATATAGTCGGGTGTAGTCTTATTTGACGGGTCCACAGTCAGGTAAAATAACCGGTTGAACTACGACGAGCGGCCACGTACTCAAGAAACCAGTGATCAGAAACAATTGTCGAATTAAATGTAGATATATACTAAAGTACAATAATTAAACTTCTTTGCAGTTAACTAAAAATCAACATTTATTTACCAATATTTTACATGTTTAATCTCAATATTCTTAATATAAATCAAGGAGAAGACAGCTTGAAGATTATTATTGCATCTAATATTTCAGAGAAATTCAATTTTATTTTTAAATTGTTGAATTTAAATAGAAGTTATTCACATATTAAAATAATTATATTTCTACTGAAATACTAATAACTAAAGATGCAGTGTTAATTATGTATTTGAAATAATTTGAACATGAAGGTGAATCAGGTAGAAAGTTTAAAAGAGGTTAAACACAAACCGGAGTGACTCACGCACAAACTAAATATCATTTTTTTTTATCATTACTA
>JABXWE010102384.1:0-99701 GCA_014611495.1 Limonius californicus
TTCTTTTTAGTATATATTGCCTATGTATACTTTTAAAAGAAACGCGTCAATTTAGCCTATTGTGTATGCAACCAACTATACCGACAACTAAAAATCAGAAACAAACATCACTATAGTTGGGAATTATTTGAGTATGAAGGTTATGTTGATGCATTAGCTTAATAGCAAAGGGTGGTTTAATTTCTTGCCCTTGGTCGATTACCCCAACAACCAACATCTCCAACTTTATAATAATATATATATATATATATACATATACAGGGAATTTTTCTTTTTAGTATATATTGCCTATGTATACTTTTAAAAGAAACGCGTCAATTTAGCCTATTGTGTATGCAACCAACTATACCGACAACTAAAAATCAGAAACAAACATCACTATAGTTGGGAATTATTTGAGTATGAAGGTTATGTTGATGCAGTGTTTATATTAAATAAGTATTTCATCCTGTATATAGGACACAGATGATGACTTTTTTGTTAAATGCAAAAATTGACAGGGTGATGTTTCCGTAAGGTCCGTGCACATTATATTTCTTTTGAACAAAACACATACATAAGCGGCAAAGTGGTGTAATGGTCAGCATAGCTGCCTTCCAAGCAGTTGATCCAAGTTCAATTCCCGGCGATGGCAAACTTTTTTTAATTATTATTATTCAACGTAGCATAAAATATTTCATTTCATTTCTTCGGTTAAAACGTGATTACTTTCAGTTTTTATTTTATGGGAATTTATTACGCATCCCTCTGATTTAAATTTTCTAACAATTGTTTGACACTAAATAAAGATTAATTTTATTTTTTAGCATTGAATTAATTTGATTGCTGTGGTCACAGCATGCTTGAGCTGTCTGTATAGTTGGTTGCCTACACAATAGGCGAAATTGACGCGTTTCTTTTAAAGTATACATAGGCTATGTATACTAAAAAAAAATTCCCGTATACACGTTTCCTATGATTGCAATTTAAAATATTTTCGAGAACTGTACGCCTCTATATAACTTTATTTGAATCTACTTCTATCTAATACAACGGTCTGTCAGGGTCCTTTTCTAACCTGTTGGTATACATACTTTCATACAACCATGTTATGAATTTTGTTGATCGCAAATTCTACAAACTTCACGACCACTTTCTTGCTTGCTTCCCTTCATGAATTCTTTTATTTCTGCAGTACGTTCCTCCAAATATATACACTCCAGTTCAGATATAAGACAACTAACATTTTTGCGTCCATTTAAAAATATTACGAACTGAGATCGCACCACTAGCCATTCTTTCTAATCCGTAAGTTCTTCATCCGTTTCATATCGGTTGTGACCATGTATAATTTCGTGCGCTTGCATAAACTTAAAATCTAAAAACGTACTTTGCACATTTGAAGCAGCTGGAATTATGTCTGTAGCTGTTGGCCGCGATGGTTCCGCGTATCGCTTCCACATTTATAATATTTCATCAACTCATTTGGGCAAATTTCTTCCATTTCTATATAACATTTTATAATTTGTTCGTCATATTTTAGCATTTCTGGTATTAACACTACATTTTTAGATTTTTAGTTCAAATTATTAAGTATACTGGCTGTATTATGTAGAACATCGCCAAACAAGTTTGCCACATCTTTGATGATGCTGCAATAAAAATTTTAGAAATCCAAGCGTGCATTGAACCTTTAACACTCTAGGGATTTGTCTTCGGTTACAGTTGCCTTTGACATTCCTGTCACTGTGTGCTTCGATGCCCGAGCTCCACATTTCGAAGCCTTTATTATTGCAAACATTTAAGAATTGGCCTGGGGTTCAAACTCTACAGTCTACAGTCCCTAGCAAGAGTCGGTTTTTTTCGGATTGAAGAAGGAATTGATGATGTACAATGTTTCTGCTGCCGAATTAGAATTTTTGACTGGGAGTCGTCAGATGATCTCCCCTGTCTGAACACCTAAGATTTTTACGAAGCTGTAAGTTTGCATCTTTCTGGGAATACTTGAAAACGCTTCTCAATTCAACGATGAAGATGCGGCAGGTAACAACAACGGTGGTTTTGCGAGGGCTCAGGATCGTGAATTTATTAAGTCGCTGTTAATACTTCTCTACAACTATTTGTAAAGTTTCACACACAGAAATGCTGTATTGCGTTAATAAATGTATGAATTGTGCTTTACTATGTTTTAATATCGTAGTCATTTGATTAATTGTGGGGAGGAGAAGCTATATAAGTAAGTGATCATTTTTATATTTTTGATTAGAAAGCTTGTAATAGTCGTATCAACATGGTGCATACTACGTTGACTCTTGAGTATATACTAGATGCTACACAAGACATTTGCTTCAAGAGCGCTATTACAAAACTTCAACCGATAGTTTTTGATGATATCTCTAGTTGTTAAGATCTTCTCGTGGTTAACTTTTAGCAATCAATGGAGAAGTCACACTGATCCACAACGGTGTAGAAGTGATTTTTACTTTCCGCTTGTGCCCATCTGCACGACAATTGCCAAAATCCGCTTCATTTAAGTTAATATTATATGCTGCGTATGTATTAGGTTACGCAAATTTCAAAAATAAAACCTATAAAAATATCTCGTTTAATTGAGACCACCTTGCTTTTGACCTTGATCTTTAAGTCAACTTTGGGGTACGGGTTGACCTTCACCTTGAATTGCAATTCGAATAGTGGGGATGGATCCAGAACAATGACCTTGACCTTCAAAATCAAGTGGTAAGGAGCGACCTTAAGTTTCAAAGTAGTGGGGGTGGATCTAGAACTGTTCAAAATACTGGTAATATAGATATGCATTATATACGTGGGTTAGAGAAATATGTTTATTTCTTTCTTTCTTTATCATGATCCTCGTTTGTACCGCTTGCGCAGTGTCAGGCGAGAAATATGTTTCAAGAATTTAAAATAAAGAATATGCTCAAAGTTCCGATACATCTAATTGTTACTTAATATTTAAATAATATTGGAATGTAAATATACTGTGCTTGGAAGTTCAATGATAAGTCACTGTTACGAGTAGAATTCCTATGATAACAAAATTCCTCCGATTAAGGGTGTAGGAACCGCAGAGTAATTACGCCACTAAAAATAGAGTTATTAACAAGAATTTATGACTTCAACCAGAAGAAACAGGTTTGTTTGTGATTGTGTAGTTATTTATAGCTTCTTAAATATTTGTTTGGACACACATAAACTTAAGTATGTAGAGCAGGATCTAACATGTTAAATATATTTATATTTTCCCCTTAACTTGTAATTAATTTTTGAACTTCGGATTTACAATTTTTTCAATGAAGGTATCTTCGACACTTTACTTCTTTAGTCCTTAAACTTCGTAATCACCAGCAGTGGGTATTTCCAGTTACAACCGCTGTTGATAGATTGTGATTACTCAAATAATAACCACAGACACACAAATATAAATAATGACTTCTTATGCTAAATCTAAAAGGATAGCAGGTATAGATAAGAAACGACAAACGAAACCATTTACCTATCCCTTCTAAAGAATTACACGTAATTGTTTACCACGTTTTGGTGGTAAAATTTGTTTAACTAGAGGTGTATAATAACGAATCCTACAATCTTAAAGCCTATATTTATGCGAAGTTACGTAATAATCGTCCTGGTGATTGCCCTGAAGAGTTTGGTTAAAGTAATGCCAAGTTACTTGGTACATCTCTCAGTTGCTCAATCATGACCTGGGTGTTTTTTTCTCTCCTGGATCCGGCTACCCTTGGTTTCGGACACACTTCAGCCAGTAAGGATTATTGTGTACCCCCTGGTATTTGCTCACACCCAGTCCGTGATCTTACTTCCCTGTACCAAGGCGTACAGGCCACTTACGGGGTGCGTATCAAAGTCCTCCGGTTCCATGTATGGTTGCCCGAATATTCGTTGTCTTTTTCCAGTCAGCGCATTACAGCTGCATAGGATGTGCATTGCGGTTTCTGGTGCCTCACTACAGAGTCTGCATGTGGGGTCACCATCAAATTTCTTAATCCTAATCAGGTGATCCTTGACAGTCATGTGCCCTGTTAGGAGGCCCGTAAGGATTTTTAGTTGCGTCCTGCTTAGCTTAAGCAGTTCTATTGCTTTGTCTGCAAGGTCCTTTAATGATTTCCTTGCTATGGGCTAACCCTAGTCTGGCTAGCCAGTAGGTTTTGTGCTGGTTGGAAATCCAGTCGCTGATTACGCTACGGATTGCATATCTTGATTCTCCCAGTCCAGGTTCAGGCCCGAAAAACGGCCCTGCAGAACCCTGCCTTGCGAGTTCGTCTCCTTTTTCATTTCCTACGATCCCACAGTGGCTCGGCACCCAGAGTAGCCTCGCGGTGTTCTGTCCTGCCAGGTCGTTGAGTACTTCGTAGCATTCCCAGACCAGTCTGGATGAGGCCTTGGAGCTTGAAAGTGCTTTTGGGCCGCCTGGCTGTCCGATAGGATGTAGATACGCCTACCTACGTAGGCCCTTCTTTTGTTTTCCCGCGCACATTGAAGAATCGCGTATATTTTCGTTTGGAAAACGGAGGTGTACGTGCCTAGTATAACTTTGCCTTAGCGTTACACCGTGTATGCCTGCACCAGTTCCCGTCTCGGTTTTTGAGCCCTCTGTGTACCAGATTAGACTTCCAGGAGGAAAGTCCGGCCCAGGAGATATCCAGACTGTTCGATCCTGAATTGTGACCTCAAAGAGTGTGTCTGTTAGGTGTTTTGACGGCATATGGTCCGTTCTCATGTCAAGCATGGGACCTCCAGTGCTGTCAATTAACCTCGTGTTCAGTATCTGCACGTAGATTGAACTGTACACTCTGCAATCTTTATATTCCCAGCCTAGCCTCCCCCCTAATCACAAGGTGAAGGGGGGAGGTCAAGGAGAGTTTCCATTGCAGCGTTGGGCGTAGTTCTCATTGCCCTCTTGCCTATTCTTAGTTTTGCTGTTTCCTGCTTAACCTTGGGCCACCACACCAAGGCTGCATAAGTTATCGCAGGTCTGACCATCAATTTTTAACAAGATTACTTATATTACAAGTACCCAGTGTTATATCAATTACTGCCTGCCTTTGCCCTGTTACAAAGGATGGTTTGTTTCCCCTATTCAGGATGTCTAGGTTGTGAACCATACTGAATTGTAAAATAGACTCACCTCTCAAGTTGGTGTTGCTACTTCCCCAGACCACATGGTGGGAATTGGCGTCACAGCCAATCAGTAGCTGCGATCCGTTTCCTCTGCAGCTGTTGACCAGCTCCTCCACTGCTGTTGTGGGTGGTGGCATCGGGTCATCAAACGGAAGGTACGCCGACCTGAGTATTGCCTCCCTCGGCCCCCCTCTATTTGATGTCAGTTTTACCGCTACTAGAACCTGTGAACAGAAATTCATTAGCGGCAATATTTTGACTCCCTTTTTGGTTATTATACAGGACCTGGGTCTGTCGGTGTCTCTGGTATATGTTAGCTCACCACCGACTACCCCGAGTCCTAGAATTTTACCTCTGCTAACCCAGGGTTCTTGTATGAGGGCTACATCAAAGCCCCCCATCATCTTACATAGGGCCGCCGAAGCCGCCCTACTGTGGTGGAGGTTCACTTGTAGTACCCTTAGCATCATCTGCCCTGTATAGGCTTGAACACCACTGTTCTCAGCCCGAGGTAGGCCTTGAACCGAGCCTGTTCAAGGACCTTATACGACGCCCCATCCACGGAGAAGACCCAGATAACTCCATCTTTCTCGACTTTGCTGCTCAGCTTCCGCCAGTCTCCCGTTTTTAAGCCTGGGTTTTGAAGCTCAAGTCGGGTGTTACAGTTTAGAATTTATGGTCATTTGTAGCATTCAGCGACAGTTGATTATTAGTCATTATATACTATTTCAATTGGTAGTAATTGAGCCTGTGCCCAGTAGTACGATTATTATTTAACGAATAATCTACATGAATGCTATTAATAATAGTAGTGTCATTGAGGCATACAATTGTTTCTTAAGAAAGTATAAGTTATCAAAAGTAGTTTATATAAATTAGGAACACCAGGGGACCCACAACGAATCTGTATGATACCCCAAATTTACTGCATTGCTGGACATCATATTATTCTCAGAGGAAACAAGTGCTTGTTTAAGGTACCTGTTATGTTCATTTAAATTTTGCCACTCCCTTTGGATTAATGTCGTACTTTAATAACCGCTTTATAGGGATTGAAAATTCTATTTTAATTGCCGTTTGTATGTTGATAACAGTTTTGGATTTTTGTTGTTCTTAAAGATTGATTTATGACGAAGTCAATTTCGAGATTTCCCTTTGTAGGCTAGATTTGCCGTTCAAAAACAATTCTTGGGATTCTGTGTTGACCCTCGGAAGGCACACGTGTTGTTCTAGAATCATTTCACCATATTTCGAAATATGTTACAACCCTTTGGGGGAAATGCAGGTTTGCGTCGCGAGAGTTCTTCAGTCAGTCCTCCATCTTCGTTGACTCCGGCCGCTCGAGTCCATCTATGGAGGCCGTTACGAAATTAAGAAGTCAGTTTTACATCCTCGATGACTCCGGTCGCCTAACGGGGGCTGTAACGAAAGTAAAGTAAGCAATAATCTTTGGGCCCAGACGGACGTTTTAGAAAAATCGGGTTATTCGCGGCTCCTGCTATATTGTATTCTATCGTATCGTAGATTGCTGTAGGCAATTATTATCTCGACCAAGTCGGATCTAAATAAAAATTACCAGTGTAAAGCCTTGTGTACGGACAATTGAGTGCAGTTATTCCTTCGATCTCAGATCGGATATAAACGTATTAAACCCGTGAAGGTGTGATTGTTAGAGCTGTGGTTTGTGTTGCAATCGTCTGAAATTCCCGCCGACCTCAACGTTGGAAATCATCTAATTCCCAGGGGCGTACCAATCAATGTTTCGTCCTAAAGTTTCCTGAAGTCGTCTACCTTTTTCCCGGACCAGTAAATACCCCCCAGACTTGACCTGCTTCTGGAAAAATACTTTCGACATGGTGTCTAGCTCCGTCTCGCTGTTCCATAGTCAAGGTAAAGGATTAAGTTTTTTGTGCTGTAAAGAAAGAACCCATTTTCGCGTCAGCTTGCAAAATTTCAAGGGATTGAGCCTTTTTTATGTAACAAGATGCGACCTTCAGTCGCCTACTGTCCTTTTATTGTGAACTACAAAGTGTAAAGTAATTTTTTTATATATACTGTGTCATTCCTGTAAGGTCCGGCGTCACTGGCCAGGTAGGTGTTTGGAAAATGTAAATGACGTACGCCAGCGGCGGCGAGTTTTTTTTTTGTCTTGAACGTTCAAATTAGAAGTTTGTAATATAGAACTATAAAATCACCATTTGCTGTCATTCTTTTGTACTTCTGTCATTCCCCATAATCTAATTATATGTACTTTAAAATTTACTGTTTCTTTTATTATTGTGCATTCTGTATTTGTTTGTGTACGAATTTAACAAGCTTTATAAATAGGAGGGAGGCACAATAAAGGTGAGTCCGATTCCCGTAAGCTGCTGGCCTCTCGGCCTTCCACGATGACCTACAATCAGCTGTATTTCGAAGGTGGCGCCCACTAATTTTGACCCACTCTGTATACAACTAGGAAGATTTCCTCCCGTAAGCGATTTCCGTGAGCTCCCCCTACTCCTAGATAAGCTGTAGGCCTTTTTCCACCTATCCGGTTACGGGTCGACGGAAAAGCCCGTTTGGCCCGTAACAAGATTTTGGCTCCCTCAACGTGGGACTTTTTTACCATCGATTTCGCTAACAAGATTTGTGCATTTCCCCCAAAAGCTGCAACATATTTCGAAATATGGTGAAATGATTCTAGAACAACACGTGTGACTTCCGAGAGTCAACACAGAATCCCAAGAATTGTTTTTGAACGGCAAATCTAGCCTACAAAAGGAAACCTCGAAATTGGCCACGTCATAAATCTTTAAGAACAACAAAATAACCAAAATTGTTATCAACATACAAACGGCAATTAAAATACAATTTTTAATCCCTATGAAGCGGCAATTAAAGTACGACATTAATCCAAAGGGAGCGGCAAAATTTAAATAAACATAACATACGATACGATCAAATTGCAGATATCGGGATGGAATTTTTTATAGTAAAAAAAACACTAAATGTCCAGCTTATTTAGGAGTAGAATACCTTGAAATTAAGCATAAGTATTATTATTATTTCAAATAGTGTGATAATTTTCTACAAACAAAACTACGTTAATATGCTGCAGACGTTTTTGGTGTTTATATTAATTAGGTGTACCCATAAAAGACATACGCACGCACTATGAAATGTATTTTTAAATCTTGTGTTGTACAAATTTGGCGATAACTGTTTAGTCTAGCAACTGTTGACGCCTTAACGATTTCTATTATTTTCTATAAGGATAAAAAAAATGTTTACCAAATAATACTTTTTTAAATGAAATACGGTCGCCTCAGCCGAGGTTTGACCACGCGGCCGATCGGACCGCATTTCACTGTGAATTCGACTGACAGCGCTTGTTCGCACTGCCCCATTCAGCTTCCTACCAAATAATACTTAGTACTACACTACTCGTATAGACTTCGCGAAGAAGCTGCACCAAAGATATTAGAACATAACTTGCTTTCATTTTGATGTATTCCTGTTTTAAATAAATTTATTCATTTGTTTATTATCATTAGTTAAATATACTTATATAATAATGTATAGTACTGTGTTCATATTTAAACTGTTAAATGATTTGTCATTAGCCTTTAAGAAATCCAGACTGATAACAATGAAAATTTTAAGCCAAGGTTTAAAGCGAAAAACTATGATACCGGTATTTAAATAAAGAAACGTGATAAGGAACATTTGTAGTCCAAAGCGCATTTTTTGAAAACAAGACGTTATTTGGAATGGGATAATCTTTTTGCCAAATTTTGCCAATTGTTTTAATAATCTTTAAATATATATTTCAGTAACAATCTTGGTGAGTGTTTAAATGACGAACCCCAAGAATCCCTATACCAACATACAGGAATGCTGCCAGGAAGCATGTATGACGGTGACTATCAATGCAACATGGCTTTCCCGGGATCTACTGTGTGTGGAGGAGATCCTGAAAAATTTTGCAAATCGCTTTTATGTAAAACGAGTCCTACGAGTTGCATGTCCAACGGCGAACCTCCAGCGGATGGTACAAAATGCGGCGAAAACATGGTGACCAATGCCTAGTTTTAAGTTATTGCGATATGTTTTTATATATTATTCTTCAGTGGTGTTATGATACGAAATGCGTGGAAATTGGAGAACGTCCAGCAGCTGTTAACGGTGGATGGGGTGATTGGGGTTCTTTTTCTCAATGTTCAAGAACTTGCGGAGGTGGAGTGAGCTATTCTGAAAGGCACTGCAACAATCCCGTCCCTAAGCATAGAGGGAGGTATTGTATAGGGGACAGGAAGAAAGTTAAAATATGCAATATACAGGTACATTCCTTAAACACCATTATAAAGTTACTTCTGCAGGGTCATACCATTTTTTTATGCAGGCGTGTGCTGAAGGGGCTAAGGCTTTCAGGGCTGTACAGTGCTCAGAATTTGATAGTAAGCCTTTTCACGATAAACTTTATAAATGGGAGCCTTTCGCGAAGGAAGGTAAGAGAAATAACGCACTTAATATTTGTTCAAAGTTTGTGCGTATCGGCAATGTACAATTGTGTATAAATAGTATGTGAGGATACTACAGCGTTTTCACTTTTAAAAAGTACTTACTCGTTGTATTATTTTTCTGTTAAATCTATCCCGTTTGGCTTCTTGATTTGGTTTGGATTGGGAGAGATCTAGAACGCGGTTTTCCGAGTATCTCTGCATTCAGCCCATATATGCCCTATTGTATACCCTAATTATAAATTTTGTTTATCTGGTAGTTTCAACCACAGTCGAAATTTTTAACCCAGTGGCATGGAACTTACGGCTTTACTTCTTATCCGGCAGAAGGATAAATTTCAGATTTTCTTCCACCAGAAAAATTTATAATCTCACTGAAATCAGTCAGGACTGCTTTTGCGTCTATTGGATGTATAGACAAGTGGGCCAACCATTAGACCGTAGAAGCCGCTACAACTTAACGCATATTATTTTGTGTCCTAGACCGTAGCATGCGGCTTTTTCGCAATTGTGATGATAAGAAAGAAACAGTTTGATGTACTTTTTAAGATGTCCCTGTATCAAAATAATAATGAAGTTGCCTGTTTCTTTAAAACCATGGTGCACTTTCTCCTATTTTTACAACTTTGTTTCGAAAGGTTTTTAATTTGAGCTTTGTTATTTTTGAGGTGTCGCTCCAGCTAACGCTAAAATGTAGAGCTAGGTGTCTTATTAAGCATTTGTATATTTGCAGACAGCATCAGATTTAAGAGTTCTATTCATAGGCGCATATAACTGTTTCAATGTGGGGTCATATTGCTTGGGTTTGCAGTTAATACGGTGCGGTATCTCTAATTCAATCGCGTATCTAGGTAAAGACCCAGACGTTTCGCTGCTAGACTGTTTGGATTCCTGTATATGGAATAACTATTTGTTGTAATGTTAGAGTGCTGCAAAATTCTTCTGAGGAAGAATAGTGTTGTTTTGCATTTGCTTAAATCGGATTGGTGACGAGAGGGCAACTCTTCATACTATTTTCCAGAAATCGTTAGCGTAACGGGGAGTGAATTGCACCCGGAAAAGGAACGAAAGAAAGGGGAAAAGGAACAGGAGATAATAAAGGGAAAGTGGAAAAGGGTGTTAGGAGAAGAAAGAAAAGGGGAGGAAAGGGAGAAGAACGGTAAAGAGCGCTAAAAAGCTTTTAGGCGCTTTTTAGCCCAAGAGAAGTAATTTGCAGTGACAAGTGGCTACCGCCTTTCAATCGAAAAATGAAAAAAACTTATTTTCAGAGAAAAAGTATTTTTTTGAAAACTTTTTTTCGATGGGCCGTGTTTACGAGGTTCCACCCCTATAGCGCTATGTCCGATCTTTTGGATTTACTTTTTAATTTTTAAACCGATCGAATTTTCTAGAGTTTCGATGTTTTTACGATTACTTGGCGTTTTTCCGACCGCCCTTAAATTTGCAACCGGCCGAATCCAGCTACACGGCGCAGAAGAGCGGTTAAGCTTTCGTAATTTTGATTTTAAAAATTCACCGCTTATATCGTAATATAGATATCATGGTCGGGTTTGTTTTATTAAAAATACAAAATATCTATACCTATGTTGTACGTAAATCTAATTAGTCGGTAGGATTTACTGCCGACCGTAAGTCTTCTAACTTATATACCCGTAAAAAAATCATCTTTTGTGTTTTAGACGGTGGCGTTCGTATTCGGACAGCCGGATTCGGCCGGTTACCGGATATATTCTGCCCCAGCGCGTCCTCCGCATATGTGGAATAGCGGACGAAGTTCGTTGCCATAGCAAGGAATTGGCGAGAATGGTAAGGCGACTCCATAAAACTATGTGTTTTGAGATTACGCCGTTGAAAAAGGATAGGGCATAGGGTAGCACCCAGGCAGGGTGGTAGTGCTCGGATTACTTCATCCAACTGTGGCATTCCTCATCTTCCCACATTGTATGATCCAATAAATAATAATGAAACCTAAAGAAAAAGTTGTCCCCTCTGGCCGTGGACCACGTATATAAACCTCGAAATTTAAAAATGTTCATATATAACGTTAGAAATTGTGTACAATTTTCCGACTGTTGATGGCCGCCGGCGGACAATGGAGCGACGTATGCGGCGCGGATGTCGTAGATGTATTAGGGGTATTATTTTATGGCGGTTTTAAACCTGAAAATGGTCGTTTACGAAAGTGACGTCCGCGGCGGAAAATTGAAGCGCAACAGGCGCTTTGTTGACCCGCCCAAACCGTAGGTGGCTAAAGCAAATAGTAAATTTAACACGTGTCTCACCGTAGAAACTAGAAAAAGTGCCGAAATTCCGACGCGGAAGGAGGCTAAATCGCGTCGTCGGCCGGGCATCGTCGAAACTTGACGATTTTAAACAAACGCTGACGATTTTCGTTATCGAAAAACGGTCGAAACGCTATTTTGACCCCGGGTCTAGTACAAATGGGCGCCGCCGACTGGGCTCCGGTCGACTCGGCGCCAAGCTAAGCCAACTGGGCGCCCGCCAACTCGGCTCCAAGTCAACTCGGCGCCACCCCAAAACTAGTAATTAAACTAAAGAAGGAATAAAGCCACACCCTAAGAAAAACAATACTAAAATAAATCCACAGGAAAAAATCCAGGGAAATTAAATCCAAACTTTGAATGTTGCTGTTCTGCAAAACACTTAAGTTCTTTTCGCTTTATTCTACAAATCCGACTCCTTTTTCTATTATTTTGCTTAAGTGTTGTATTTCTTTTTCTCTACCTCTTTTTATGTAATGATTAACAATGTGTGATTTTGACAAACTTTATTTATTAAATTAACAAATTTATATTTACATTTTTAACTTAAAGTTGATTGTGCGAATAGTGTGGCTAACAGCCCGAATAAAATTTTGTAACCTGACCTAAGCTAACCTAACCTAACCGCTTGTACTATGAGGCACCACTACGAAATTCCTGGAAATGTATGAATTGCTTGTTGTAAGCAGAAAGTTTTCTAGCGTTTGTCAAAATAATAATATCCTGCTGAGCATTTAGTACAAATTCATGGTAAAATTTTGTGTTGCGTTATGCCTAGTATAACTTGGCGCCGAGTTGGGCTGGCGCCCAGTTACTTTGGCGCTCAGTTGGCTTGGCGCCCAGTTGCCTTGGCGCCCAGTTGGCTGGCGCCCAGTCGGCGGCGCCCAGTCGGCGGCGCCCAGTCGGCGGCGCCCAGTTGGCGGCTTCCAGTTGTCCCTTAAAGTTTGACCCACTCCCGAGTGTATTAACTGCACGCCCCAGAACGGTTTTGGTGGCGGTGCTTTGAAATGTCGTCGTTTCAAACGCCGACTTGGCGGTACCCCTGCTTTTTGGAACCGTTAACCTATACATGGTTTCTGTTGCATTTGGAAAACCATGAACAAACGCTACTGATAGCAGCTTGCAACGGAGATATTGATTCTTCTGAGTTGTATTTGTGTGTAATGATGATCGTCAATTATCCTAAGATACTTCTTTGCGTTACTCCGTCACAAATCAGTTTTATATCAGAATTCTTACATTTATTCTTACTCTAAATGTTCTATTTCCCAGGAATGAAATAATGGTTACCTTTAGACAAATTGGAATTTTCTTTTGGAGCCACTTGTAGTTAAGACCTTTATTCTGTTAACAAATCAAATTATAAAACTGATTGGGTGCTATGTAGAGTACTATTAAAATGGGCAGATAATCCGAGTCACATTCTACTGATAAGTGTTTATGTGTGTTTTTTGGAAAAATTTTCTACATAATAATATCCAGGGTATCTGATTGGTGATCATTTTGGTGCGGGTACTAAGGTGGGTTCATTTGGATTAAAGATGTTATTTTTGTATGCCGTCGGTATACATTGATTATGCTGCTATCAACATAATCAATACATACCGATGGCACACATTAATTTCATAATAAATTAGACCAGAACTATTGCTGTTCTAATTTAATACAATTTGATATTAATTGATATTATTTTAATACTAAACTTATTAGTACAAGTAGGTGGTGCGCTACTTTGTGTTTTGCTAGAATCGAAAGCTCCAGGAGCCACTCTAGCATCTTCGTCATTCTGGATTGACTATACAAAAATTTTTACATTTACATATTTACGCAATTTCAACACTATGACTTGCTAAAAAGGTATTTAGTATCGATGGTTAATTTACAATTTCATTTTTGTTCCAACTGAGAAGTGTTATTATGTTTTATATAGTTTTGTTTTGGTTATGGGTCATTGATAATAGTTGGGATGATTCGATTTGTGCTAGAGCATGTTATTTGCGGAAGGAAAGGTCTTATACAGTCGCGAACAATATTTAATATACTGTTTAGTATGGGTGAATTAGTTAGATTTTTATGTTGTTGTATTTGCTTTAAATACTGTCATAGAGAGTTCTTGAGAGATAGTGTAATGGACGGGAAATTAATTATTCGCACATTCAAATATTCATAATTTACTTGACAAGACAAGAAATATAGATCAAAGTAAACTTTAAGTTCGCTCTTAAAGCATTCGCAAATGCAAATGTGCTAATTGAGATATTATTTTGTAAACATAAGTTGTCGTGTTATTATACATTCAAATGCTCTTAAAATGCCATTAATATAAACTACTCAAAATGAATAGGGATACTGTACTGTAAGACACTTAAAAGCAACACCAATGCCATTTATAATAAAAAAACTATCAAAACAACAAACGGTATCGTCTTTTTAGTAATGAACATAAAAATTACAACAAAAGCACGTTTAAAGAAAAAGGTTATCAATATTATAATGAAAATCGTTACTGTCTCCTTTCACTTAACTTAAATTTATTAAATTCTAAAACCACATGGCACCTCCTCTGGTAGTAATAACTGCTCTGCACCTTGCTAGCATTCAATGCAATTATCATTATGTTTTTGTGGAATTTGATGCGCCAGTACAGGCAATATATTTCTCAGCTGTTGCGCAATAGTAGTCCTTGGATTATGATGATCCAGCTGTCTCTGCAGAAGGTCCCATGCATGCTCGATGGAGTTGAGGTCTGGAGATAGTGGAGGAAGAACAAGATCTCTAAAATAAATATTCCTGTCCAACAGCCTTGCGATGGTTCAGAACATGGTCTATAATGATCTCTGGGCATAACGTTGGCCCGTGAGTGTACCATTAAAGATATGTAGGGCAGTACGCCACCCTAAAGAAATCCAGCCCATATCATAAGACCACCACCACCCAAGGCAATGACTGGTTGAGTATACTAAGGTAAGGTACGATGTCCGGCACTACGATATACTCGTCGACGCCGGCTATCATTGCTGAGACAATCTCTAGACTCGTCCGAAAACAGTATATCATGCCATGGTGTCGCTTCTTGAAGCCTACGTCTTGACCATTCCACCTGGTGCCTTCATTGAACCACAGTTCTTGCAGGACATCGCAGGGGGCTGTATGAGGTAAGTCTTACCTCAAACAATCGATTTCCCACAGTTTGGCCGGTGACTCGATTTCCTGTGGCATTCTGGAGCACTTGCTGTAGATGTCGAGCAGTTGAAAAGGGGTGCATTCTTGTATTAATTACCAGAAGTCGATCCTCACGAGGTGTTGTAATGCGAAAAGATCCACTTCCAGGCCTTCTTGTAGTCGTACCTGTTTCTCTAAGGCGCGAAAGGCCACGAGAAATTACGCTCTGCGTGATTCCTAACATATCAGCAATGTCGACGTGGCGATCTCCTCTTTGGTGCATAGCACGGCAAAATTTCGTTGTTCTATTGTTAAATGGTTTCTCTGCATTGTTGTTTATTATTAAGAACACAAATATAACATACTAATAATAAACAATGAACAAAAAAGATCCTAAGAAGACAGGAAAGATTATTCAATCAAACACACAAACTCTACTTGACACTAATACGGTTAAACAATTGCAACTGGATTCGATTGTTTTTGATTTTAACATTAAACATTGCCCCTTGCTTTAATTATCAACTATCAATAACATAAAAAATAAAACATAAAAATATATTTTTTATTTTACAATATACCTATTTATTTTTGAGTAGTTTAATACAATAATAATAATTAATATGATATTTAGTTATTGCTATAAGTAAATTAAATACAAATAGCATTATTAAAAGCAGTTATTTTTTCTAGTACAAATGGGTATACTCTAAAGGTGATTTACATACCCGCGGAGAAGCTTAAACAGGAGGTTTGTGAGATCATTTGAAGAAAAAAGCGTTAATAATGTCATGTCTGATTCCTCTTGCTTGTCCAGATGCAGGCCGTTAAGCGGTCGCTTGAAATTGATTTTGAAATGTAAAAATTACGAGAGTTTTGATGTAATGAGCTAATACGAGGGCAGCCTTTTAAGTTTTTACAAAAACTTGGAAAAACATTTTTTTTTCGAAATAGATGTTTTATTGCTTTCCGAAATATTCCCCTTTATTAAGGTTTATACATTTTTGCATGCGTTCAAACCAATTCTCGAAACATTTTTTCCACTCTGGAGTTGGATCTAAAAAACATGGTTTTTGAAGGCTTCAACAGCTTGTTGAGGTGATGAAAATCGCTGTCCAAGCATTTTTTGTTTGACATTCGGGAACGCAAAGTAGTCTTTAGGCGATAAATAAGGTAAATACGGGTAATGAGACATTAATTCGATGTTTTCCTCCATCAAATAATCAATTGTTTGACGTGCTGTATGAGAGCTGGCATTGTCATGATGAAGAATGATGCGACGTTTTCGGTTGTTTTTCCTGATTTTGTCGATTACTTCTGGCAAACAAATTGTTGTATACGATTCAGCGTGCTTTATGAAGGAAGAACTTTTGTGGGATTCGGTTCATTTTGGAACACCCAAACGGTGGATTGTTGCTTAGTTTCCGGTTCATACGAATATATCCAAGTTTCGTCACCTATGACGATGTTGTATACGGATTTCGCAGTTCCTCGGTTGCATGTTTTGAGCATTTCCTTGCACCAATTAACACGAGCTTTTTTTTAACTTCACTCAAATTATGCGAAATCCATCGCGAACAGATCTTTTTCACAGCTAAATGTGTGATGCAAAATCGAATGCACTGCAGTCTTCGATATGCCTAAGGGTGCCTCTATCTCACTTTAAGTCACATGCTGATCTTCTTCAATCATGTTGCGCATAGCATCGGCGTTTTTTGGAATAATAACCGATTTTGGTAGACCTTCACGAAATTCATCACTGACAGACGCACGACCACGACAAAACTCTGCCAACCAATTGTAAATAATTTTTCCTGATAGTGCTTCATTACCAAAAGTTGAACGAAGCGATTTTATGCATTGTTGTTGAGTTACGCCTTTACTAAAATCGTAAAAAATCATTCAACGAAAACATTCATGTTAAATTTGTATTTTTTCACAAAATTGCTTTTTTTGAACGCTCACTGTAAATAAACTACTCGGTCAATTTCTTAGCTGCCACTGTTTTCACTATAAGAAATGTCAGATTTTACGAAAATAGTAATGACACATCTCAATAGCGCCACCTAGTGGTCGTTTGTGAAAACTTAAAAGGCTGTGCTCGTAGCTTCTCCATCACGTTGCTGAAAGCCCTGAATTTAGATCTTCTGCCTTATGGTCAGATGAGGTGACATTTACTCGGAATTGAATAAATAACCACCGTAGCATGCATGTACGGTCTGTAGTAAATCCATATCCAGTTACGCAAATAGGTTTTCAGTAATGTTTTAGCATACATGTTGGGTACTTTTACTTTGCTGCCAATATAAATAGTACCTGAACGAATACATGCAAGCCAGTACGCAGAATTTTTGATGGGCACACTATTTGATTTAATTGAAGATGTCTCGCTTAATGTACTGCAACAAATGCTTAGCTGCCACTATCACCCAATTAAATTAATAATAATAATTAAATCCTCTGAATCTTTGTCCCCACATGAAGCAGTTAGTCTATAGCGTTGAAGTAGCAACACGAGAAGAATTGCTGTGTCCATACACCAAGAAACGATCAAAATATCATCAATATCATGATTCGCATCCATGACTCTCTTCTCCGTGGATGTTATGCATGTATTGGATTAGGTGGATTACATTTTTTACAACATTTTTTTATGCGTACCATCCTTGTGTGGGGTTATTTTTTGAAGTTATGTTCCTCCAAATGCGTCACATCAGTGACGTGCAATGTGGTTACAATGAATTTATTCCAAGAAAAATAAGTACGCTACTGGGTTTTTTCTATTTCGTTTTCCTTTCTTCAAAATCACCATTCAATTTGGAATAAGACGCGTTTTACAGATCTTATATTAAAGTCGCAGTTTCAGAAATTTTAGCCTTTTTTCAGAAGCATGCAAACCCGCTATGGAACAAAAATTGTTGGCTATAGAAATACTAAAATGATTGTTTGAATGTCATTCGTACCTGTCAATCAGTTGGGGTACTTGATATTTTTCCAATACTGAGTATGCGGACATTCGCTTTGTTTACGGTTTCTGCAATGGAAGTTCTCATGCAGCAGTCCAGAAACGTTGTTTTCCGGTAAGAACAGGTTTTCATGCGTAAGTGTTTTATACGCAGTGGACTAAGTAAAGCTTTCAGAAAGAGAGAGAAAGAGTTCAATATTGGAATAACAGGGATGAAAACAAAATTCTTCGGGGTTTGATTACCGGCAGACACTTGAGTATAAGACGGGCAAATGCCATAAATGCATTAGTTTGATGTTGCCAAAAATCGGTTGAGAATTGTGGATTGCACTTTAAGCATCTTCTTTAATCTTCTTGTTCCTTATATTACAATAAATACGTTTTTAAAACGATCAGAGTTATTTTGTTTACATTGTTAATATCTCTGAAACTAGGATTTTAATTTAAGATTTGTAAAAATGCATCTTATTTCAAATTTAATGCGGATTTTGAAAAAATTTTGAAAAACCTACTGGCGTACTTTGTTTCTTGAAATAAATCCGTTCTAAACCAACTGCACGCCACTGGTGTGACGCATTTGGGGGAACAAAAACAAAACATTCCTACACAAGGAAGGCACGCGTACAAAATTTTGTTTGATTTGCTCCATTTTCCTGGAAGATGTATTAAAAAAAGTGATTCGTTTTTGTAAACTTTGACACCCTGTGTCTTTCTTAGGAAGCAAATGAGAGACATATATGCCATATTTTTCCGAATCAGAATGACCAGGAGTGTTTTTTCCCAAAGTATTCAGGATTAAATCTGAAACACCTTTCATTTGTAAAAATTTATAATAAATATATTTGTAGAAGGTATACTCAAAATCTGAGTTATGCCTTTAGAAGCTTTAATGTCTCGATTTCTATCTTTGCTTTTTGTGTTAACTGTTGATGGTCTGAAAAGCGATCTTTCACCAAGCTCCTCTGTGGACATTGTTTTTATTAGATCTTGCTTGCCTTTGTGTGTGGAAAATCCTCTTTCACTTACGCAGTACAGATTGCTGTAAATTTTTAAATATTTATGCGAAATACTACTGAAAATCGTTTAAATTAAAAAAATGTATAGCTAAATAAGATGGGCATACGGCGAGAAGTACAGATAAAAGTGAATGCAGTGCATATGTTATGTCGTGCTGGGGGGAATATCAACGAGCTACTTAAAAATAAAATAGTGCATTCCGTAATGAGACCTGCTTACAGGAATTCTTGCTTGCTCTATTGCTTAGAATGCGTGGGCGATATTAAAATTCAATTTTCTTAAGGTTTGCCTAACGATAAATCTTAATCGATGCCGAGAATTATTAATTGTAATGATTATTATGCTTTGGTAAGCAACAAGAAATAATATTTGAAATAAGTAGTTCAATAAAGGTATGCATTTATTTGTGTTTATTTAGATGAACCCTGCGCGTTGTATTGCATAAATACGGACAGAGTTTTTTCCAAGCTGGCACCTCGCGCTAAAGATGGAACGAAGTGCAAACGAGGGACTAAAAATATGTGTATTAGTGGAACGTGCAAGGTACGACTAAATGAGAAAGTTTTCAGTTCTAATCAGTACACGATCCTTAGAAAGTTGGATGCGATTACGTGATTGATTCGGATGCAGTAGACGACGACTGTGGGATATGTAAAGGCGATGGACATCAATGCAAACTGGTCGATGAAATGTACACAGCAGCTCCTGGACACGGTTATTTCGTCCACTCCGCAGCTTAGACCTTAATTAAATTAATATAATTCCTTAATAGGGTATGTGAAGGTAGTAACAATACCAAAGGGCAGTAGGAACGTTTTAGTGGAGGAAGAGAAACCGTCAGACAACACAATTGCCGTAAGCGCGGTGGATGAAAAGAAGTTTTTTCTGAATGGAGAATTGTAAGGCGGCCGCTTTGCCATACTATAGCTACAAATGAAAATCAAATGAGCTATGAACCGTTTCTATTTCAGTGTAGAACAGCAGGACGGGGACCACGATATAGGCGGAGTAGAGGGTGTGTACAGCCATCCGGAGCCCAACAAAGAGACCCTCTTGATCTACGGACCCCTTAAAGAAGATATGGTGCTATTTGTAAGTTGCGTCGCTTTTAATGTAAAGTATCTGGTTTTTTAATCCTTCGCTACAATTCGCATAGAGATAATCTCCGCTTATTTAGCTCCATGCTTCTGCCAACGACCTTGTAAAATTGTTGGGTTCATATCCGCCCTCCATGTTCAGTTATTATGTTGCACAATAACACTTGCTTTAGGGCAATTAAGCAAACAAGTTCGGATTATCTAGATTAGCAGTAGCAAAGGATGTGGCGACGGAGATAAGAAGCTTTAAAAATAAATTATGTATGAGTTTTTCCAACCTTCGAGCGGGTGCTATGTGAAGCTGTGATGGATGAAGTTACTTGCATCTTATACACTCTACTCCTCAAGACAAGCCACAGAACGTGCCGAAGTTTGTTTCGTTTCAAACTAAACGTTAGTGGGGTTAGTTTCTATACGAAAATTTAAGCTCTCGTCGTTTACGTGCTCATTTAACCCGAAATCAACCATTAAGTAGTACACCTCGGGACTCCGAAAGCGTCGATTTCAATTTTACAGTCAGAAGAAAAGCATTCGGTTTACTTTAGAGCTTCAAACGCTTAGCATCCAAATTGAAGAAACCAATTCCCATGTTTTACTACTAGATTTAAATCCGTTGAAAGCCATTAACGCGGCTGGTGAACGTTTTACAATAAATAGATGATGGTAATTTATGCTTATAGTCACCCAATCAAGGTTATTATGTATGTGAGCTTTCTGTATATAATATGCAAATGTGAATATGTGGTTAAAAGCAACCTTGACAAGACAACCGCTGAGATAATGAGAATGCACCCCTTAAGCCTTGCTAGGAAAATGTAGATTTTTTTAATATTCCATGATTTACTATAAATTAAAACTGTGTATATTTATTATAACGTCGTGTATAACTATAAATACGAAGGAACCATTAGTTGTATTTAACTGTTTATGTTTTCTTAACGTTTTTAGCTAACTGGTAATGATCTGTGATTTAAAACATTTAACATATTGGACTTTGACTATTATAATAGTTTTGCTGTTAAGGTATTTTCATTTATTAGTTAAATTTTAAAATTGAACATAATCTTAGGTTACAGCCAGAATAAGCTTACCTATATTATCTCTGGCGGAAAATCATTATTTTGTGGAAAATATGTTTCCAATACATTTATTATTCAAACTCTGTGGTTTTTAAAATCTGCCAAATAATATTTATCAGAACATATAAGGAGCTGCTAAAGTGACTCAAAATAAACTAAAATTAGCGTTTCCTATTGTCATCGTGACTACATTAAGAGGCGGCGTTACAACATGCTATTTTTTTAACTAGTAGATAACATATCAAAGATTGAGTGAAAATGAAAAAACTATGGAAAAAATCATAAGAACTGATGCGAAAACTGCCAAAAGTAGTGCACAAATACAGTAAAATTAACCTACGATTATGATATATCTTGACATAATTTAGTGAAATATTGTCATTTTATACAAACTATCTAAATTTATCTAATTTTCTTAAAATTAGACCGATCTCAAAGCCCTGTAACCAATTTATTTTATCGTGTACTATAGGCTTTGCCTTTTGTATTGGCTACAGTTCCCTTGAAGCTTTCAAGTAGACAGCCATAGGCCCAGGAAAGGATAGGAAATGAAATATAATGGTTTTCCGATGTAAAGTTTTAAATTGCTCATTTTAACGGGAAAAAACCTTACTTTATTTCACAGCCAAACAAATTACAATACTAACACGCACCATCTATTAGAGCAATTTAAATAAACTACTTTTTGTTTTATTATAATTTGAGTGTAGATAAAAGCATATTTGTTAATAATTATAGGCAAGATTTAGATGTTCAGTAATTTTCAAATTTCGTCAGAAATCAAGATACTGAACTTATTCGTGTTAATTTTGCAGTTTTTAAGGTAAAGACATATATATTTTAATAATCATAATAGACTCAATTTTTGTGCTTTATACGTACAATGAGATCAAAAAGTCGAAAATAGTTGGTAGCAGATTTTTGAAAAATCCCTATAATAATTCGAATAATATTATGTTGGATGGACTGAATTGGCCAGTGCAGTGCATGCGCACATTTTGACATATGTATGTATTTTAAACTTACTCGCGTGTTTTGAAAATAATTTGTGTTTTTGTTCTGAGTTTCATTTTTAATTTTTATTGTGCAAACTTCCGTTATTTTTGTAATTTTAAAAATGCCCTTTTCACAAGAGATAGACACGTTTATTGTTATGGCTTATTTCCGTACTGGCTACGAAAACGAAAATGGCTCGTGGACGTACTTCGCTGAAAATAGCTATGTTCAATTTTCACAACAATTTCCAGAAGATCTCGTCACCTATCCTGTTTATGTGCAACATATGCAAATTGTTATTGATCATTTTATGGATACAGGAAGTGTTGTTGAACGGAAAAGATCTGGCCGACCTAAAATAATTACAGGTGTTATTGCTGATGTACAACAACGCATGCAAGCAAGTCCTAACAAATCTCTTCGTAAATTATCTGCACAAACAGGTAAGCAAACGGCATTAGTTTATATATAAATTTAAGAGAAAATCTCTAGTTGGTCTACTTAAATTTCATGTTTTTTATTCCCAAAATCCTGTTGTTAGTGACGCCACTGAACTTCTACTAGTTACCTTTTTTTAAGGGCTGCCAACTATTTTTGACTTTTTGATCTCTCTGTATTTCGACATATAGCATATCATTTTCAAAAGCATACATTAAATTTTGTAGCTACGGCAACAGCACACTGGATCTTGATTTCGGACTGGGCCCGGGATTTCTTAGATCGAAACACCTTCTGTAACCACATAAAGTTATATACAGGGAATTTTTCTGTTTAGTATACATTGCCTATGTATACTTTTAAAAGAAACGCGTCAATTTCGCCTATTGTGTATGGAACCAACCACACCGACAACTAAAAATCAGAAACAAACGTCACTATAGTTGTGAATTATTTGAGTATGAAGGTTTATGTTGATGCAGTGTTTATATTAAATAAGTATTTCATCCTGTATATAGGACACAGATTATGACTTTTTTGTTAAATGTAAAAATTGACAAGGTGATGTTTCCGTAAGGTCCGTGCACATTATATTTCTTTTGTACAAAACACATACATCAGCGGTAAAGTGGTGTAATGGTCAGCATAGCTGCCTTCCAAGCAGTTGATCCGAGTTCAATTCCCGGCGATCGCAAACTTTTTTTAATTATTATTATTCAACGTAGCATAAAATATTTCATTTCATTTCTTCGGTTAAAACGTGATTACTTTCAGTTTTTATTTTATGGGAATTTATTACGCATCCCTCTGATTTAAATTTTCTAACAATTGTTTGACACTAAATAAAGAATAATTTTATTTAGCATTAAATTAATTTGATTGCTGTGGTCACAGCATGCTTGAGTTGTCTGTATAGTTGGTTGCCTACACAATAGGCGAAATTGACGCGTTTCTTTAAAAGTATACATAGGCTATGTATACTAAAAAGAAAAATTCCGTGTATAATAATGTTATAAACAACAATCATTGAAACTATTTTTTTTAATTTGTAATGGAAATCTTAGGTAAAGAGATCCCACTAATAATATGCTACGTATTTTTATATAAAAATTGAGTAGAACACTTGAGCCAAACTTTCCCTTACTGTTAGTGGCCTCTGCTTATTTACAACAGTTGATTTGTACCAAAGTTGTAAGATTTCACAAGACCACAATAATTACGTATGAAAATGAACATTCTATATTTCGATAATTCTAATATAAAATACATTCGAGTTTTTGGCATCGCATTTTATGTACATTAGACTTGCACTGTTACTGAGAAGGAGGCTAAAGATGTAAGTTCAATCGAAATTTTCTTACAATAATTGTATGTGACCTTAATGAACAGTTAAGCAGTTCTCCCAAAAATCATATAGGATCAAAGAGTATCTGATAAAGCGTGCCGCTATTTTCTAAACGGCAGGTTATACGAGTTTTTTTTTTAATAATATATGCATGTAATGCCCCGTGCAACTAAATTTGTAATCACAATGAAAAGTTTTATTAGTAGCAGCTTTACGACATATTAACACAAGAAGGCAAATAGTGTCATTAGTTTATATTGTGATAGAAATTATATGTTTCTATTAGGATTGATCAATGTCTATGTTGCAACACTGATGTAAACAAATACGAAAAGGTTCATTCCTCTCGTTTAACAGGAATGAGTAAAGTATTGTTTTCTATTTTAATGGAAATATCTGTGGGATCACTGCGAATTCAAAATAGTTATTTTTACACAGTTTTGCCTGTTTGTATGTGCGTAGGTAATTGCGTAATCTCCGATATATTTAAAAACGCTGTCGATTTTTATAACATTTGCAATCTTGATGTTGATAAAAATGCCTCGATGTTGTGGAGTTTCCGAATACAAATCGTTTTTGTGCAGCTCTCTATATCGAAAGGCGTCTTTGAGTGTTAAAAATTAAATTTTTTTTGGTTTTATTAAACTTAAATTATTGCAGTAGCTACACAAATTAAAATACATATTTTCACTTATTTCTAAAAGTACTCTAAATTAATTAATATAGGGGAAAGTAACAAATGCATTTGTATTCAGTATACTCAACATATTAAACGCGCTCCTTTGATCTTAAATTAGTTACGATAATAATGTGTACAGACTATGTAAAGTATGGGAAAGTTCAGGCGAAGCGTTTATTTTTTTGTTGTTTTCAGTTCCGAATTAACTAATTTGAAAGTAAAGTTGTTTTGTAACAAGCCGCTTCAGGGAAAAATCAGAGAACATAAATTGTGTAAAGATGAGTAACAGCGACTAAAAGAAAAGTGTGATAATGAGTATGACAGGCAGTAAAAGGCAAAAGGAAATACGTAGGACGCGGAAATGAAGTAATCGTTGGAACTAAAAGAGAAGCGGAACATTTAGATGTTGAAAATGTCGGTAAGCAAACAGAGTGCGAAATACGACGGCTGCAATTTATAGCTTACTCAATTGTAACATTTACCTCTTTTTTTTACCCAAACTTTACAAGAGCTCGAATACGCAACGCTGTTGCGTACATATGGATTGTCAATTAGGTTTACAGGGTTTGTTGGCAGAAGGTGTAGTATTACGATTTCATTTTTGCAATACAAAGACAGCGTGGATTAAATATGAACGACATTTAAAACGCATTCAAATATTGAAAAATGACTATTCAGGAAATTAGTTCTTCGCCGATAAACTATAATATCCGTTTAAACAGACTTTTAAAATTGTTGAGTTGTTTAAGCTAATTAGCTAGAACAAGCCTATTTAATTTATTTTATGGGATACTTATTTAACTCGATTTCTGTACCGCGCATTTAACTTCTAAAGATTTATTTCTGCGACTGAATATTTTACACAGTTATTTATAAAGAGCTTTGTTTCGCTGTTGTCTGTAAAATAAATTTTCCTAACAAAGCTATTGAGAGCTCGAACGAGATTGTTAAAAGAGGACAATTTACGAAGGTGAAATAAATAACAGCTAGGTAAACTGAAAGAAAAACACGGCGAACAACAGTGCAACTTTTGTATATAGCACTCGTATTTCAGTCCTTTCAAGTTAAGTTATTAGTTCTGCTTTTGTCATACATTGCGGAATCTTATTTAACCACTTTGAGGCGACGAAATGAGTTCCTTAAATGCTTATTATCGCATTCACGTTCTTTGTTTGTGGCAAGCCTACTTTGCATTCCGTTTCAGCGTTTATTTGTACTATTTCTGTTCATCTGTCACTAGCTTCATGGACCGCTCCCCGCGAGATGGTTTAACTTCAAAGGCCAACGTATGTATGTAAATTAGATTATTATTTCTTGAATGCAGGTAGTGTATTACGGAAATGAGAATGTCGGATACCATTACAAATACGCAGAGCCAATCGCAGGAGCCTCCTATCAACCTCGTTACCACTGGGAATTTGTAGAATGGGAAGAGTGTTCCGTTCGATGTGGTGGCGGGACAGAACTCGCCCAGCCCGAATGTATCGAGGAAAAGGCTGGCAAGGTCAGCCCTATCTTCTGCAAAGGACTGGAAAAACCGCCACCGAAATCTAGAAAGTGTAATGAGGAACCTTGCAAGACTAAGTAAAACGTGATTTATGAAGTGGTTCACGAAGTTTTAGTATTTCCAAGAATATATACGCCGTATTACTTTAGATGTACCTATTTTGCATGTTTATGTTCGTTGTTTTCAAGACTGGAGTTTTTTTTTTGGTTACAGTTTTAATAATCAATCGTAATTAGCTGAATATCCTCTTTACAAATGTGGAGTGGAAAAATCAAAAATATATATTTGTATGTTTACTTCTACCGACGACGACCTGCTAAACATAGAAATTGTTGGTCCCAATCATTTTCAAATTAACAGTTTTACCTTCAGTTAGTGAAATTTTCAAAAACAGTTACCTAGAGGCCTAAATTTACAAGCATAGTTCTTTTAAATATCATTTTAATCATCGCTTTTTCCTACGGATTTCGTCTGGATATTTTTGAAATAATTTATTCTATCTGGCCTAATATAAAAGCGTTATTCAGATATGAGGCATGTAATTGGTACTTGTCTGTTGAATTAATGAAAAAACATAATTGTGTACAAGTTTTGCATTAGAAGAAAACCGGGTATCTTCGTGCATTTTAGAATATTATAAAACATTTATAAACTTTATACTACATGTTTCACTGCCATCATATTCAAGTTAAATTTTAGTAGGCACGCTTAGTTATAAACGTTAAACAAATATATGCACATTCTGTAGATTCAGCGGCGTTGGTAATTTATTTTCAGTCCCTCTTTCTGAATTTCTATCTGCACCGCATTGATCACTTAAATAAGAAATTAATACAAAGTAAAATTTGAAAGAATAAATATAGTATGGTTAACAAAATTTTTCTAGAGATTTATTGTGGAAAACAGAACGTTAGTTTGTGAAGTCATACAGTTTACAACATTTACTTTATTATTTTTTTTATTTTTATTACCCCGCAACATCCCATTGTTGAGCAAGAGCCTCCCCCATAAGGGGGGTTGTTGATCTACTCTCGCATAGTGATCAATCCTCGTGGGAGAGAGGCGCCGCGTTAACGCTACTTTCGGGTCACCCATTCAAGTACTGACCGGAGACCGCGCTGTCTTAACTCTCCTGATCCTATCCTACGTGAACGGGCGACGAATGTGCGCAACCCGGGACATTTACTACAATTATTTAATAATTATTCAAGTACAGTTTAGCAACTATTTTAAGGAATCTATATGAAGATCGTAATTCCTGCAGATGATATGTTATGCACTGAGAAGTAAATATTATATATTCTAGAGTAAAATTAATTGTAACTATAGCTACCCCTTATCGAAAATGTTGTTGCTCATAGCTGACAGTACAGACACAGGAACTAGAAAATATAGTTAGCAACTATATTTATGAAATAGCAATATTACTTTACTGATTGATTACTTGTATTCAGTAAATAGACTTAAGGCGGCGCTACACGAAGTGTCAAGCGTTGGATCTAACATTGGCCCATATGTTGTTGTAAACTTCGGCGCACAGAAGAATTTGGAATATTTTTCAGCTACACGTTGTGGCGAACATTAGCTCCAATGTTGGAAAAGAACGTTGTACGTTTGAAGCATCCTTCGATGTGCCATAAAAATATCCCGAACGTGACATGCGGCCAACGTTACCACACAAAGTTTGTCTGTAGTCGTTTGGAGAGCAGCCACACGATGTGACAAGCTATCATATGTCCAACGTTGTATGGCATTTGACACATCATGTAGAAGCAGTTTCAGAAATGAACAATGTTTGTTTGCCAATGGTTGAGAATTCACCTGTTTGAATCATATTAATCATACCTTTAAACGTTTTAACCATGTTTACCTCATTCAATACACAGAAAGTTCGGCCCGCAATAAATTTTCTATCGACATTTCTGTACAGAGAATATGCAGCGCTTGAGATCCTCATATAAGGTTCTTGAAGCACGCGTCAGACCTTAAATTTGGAAATTGCTTGAGAAACGTTTGATTAAGGAATTTCCTAGAATTACGATACCGATTCTGTAAAATATAACAAGACTGCCTTCAAAATCTAAACTACGAAAGAAACTGGTTGGTGATATGTTTTTTTTATATAACAATCGTTAGTTTAATACGAAATTACTGCCTAATCTAAAATTCTATCTATATTTTGACTTCCAATAATACAAATTTTGCAAATTTGATATAGTCAAAAAATTCCGCAGAATTGATTATTTAGATTAAGTCTGCGAGTTTAAAAATATTTTGACCTTCAAGTTAATTTATCAATCCATTAAATTAAATAAAAAGCATTCTGCAGTAACCGGTAAATACACTAGCCACATTTTTTGCCATTCTATGGTTTAGTTTTCCGATTAGCTGTATTATCCTCTTGCGTCTAAAAGTAAAATCACGGGGGAATAATCAAAAATGTAAAACTCCCGGAAAATCACCCTTAATAACTCCAGCAACATTAAACGCATAAATTAAATTTGAATTTATGTTATATATTCATATTTAAATAATATGTAAGAAGTTCCTGCAGCAACAAGAAATATTTTATTAACTTCCTATAGTATTGATCGTGTGTGCAATCATAAGCTTTTAGATAATCAAGTAATTACCATCCTAAAGATAAGTGCACCTGTTATTTCAGAATCATATAATACTGAATATTAACTAATTCACTTTATTAACTTAAAAGACTTCATATAGGCTTGCAAAACAATTCTATGGTCAACTTTGGTAGGATGCGAGAATCTCGGGGGAAGTACGTAAGTGTTGTATTATACATAATTACGCATGAAGATAGTATTCACAATTATGTGACAAGTGGCAAATAGTTATTAGAAATGTTATGCTATACTTAAAGACGCTAATATACTAATACAGTATATTTACTACGCAGAATACTATCAATAACATTTTAAGAGCGTTTTCTATATACAGGGTGGGCCAATGAAAACGAAGCAAACCGGAATTTTCATATTTATAGTCATTATTTAAAAAATCGTTCAGACCCATCTATTTTTGTTTTGAGGGGGAAACTTTTTGCGTTTAATTTTCAACCTTGTCACTTCAACCTCCTGTGAGCTTCACCCCTAAAATTTTAAACGGGAAAGGGAATCGAGTGATACATCATTTTAAAGGGCATTATATTCTCGTTTTAACGCTTCCTAGTTTTTCAAATTCGGATTAGTAGTTTTCGAGAAAATTCCTTGCAAAGATAGTAACCGGCTAAAACCAATAATTTGTGATTTTTCCCTTTCACCATAATTTACACCAGTAATGTTTTATTGATTAAGAAACCACAGGTTTTGTTGAAAACGGTTTCGCACGTTCTGGGGTAATTTTTCGGCATTCGTTAGATGCAAATCATTTAGGAATTCTGGCTGAGTACTATAAATTTTAACTGTTATGTGGCCTCACAGAAAGAAGTATAAAGGCCTTAAATATGTTGACCTGGCAGGCTACTCCACTGCTCCTCTTCGGCCAATCCATCTACTACGAAATGTTTCGTCCAGATACTGACTAACAGCAAGGGCATAGTGTGAAGGTGCTCCGTCTTGTTGAAACATCAACTCGTTCACATTGTAACGTTCATTTTGTTCCATAATTTCAGTTATTGCTAGATCAACATGATCTCGTATTAAATCCAAATACATTTTTCCTGTTAGATTTCCTGGTAGCACAAAGGACCAACAACGCGATAGCCATAAATTCCAGCCCACACGTTTAATTTTTGAGGGTTTTGAGTGTGAACTTTATGGAAGTATGTGTGGGTTTTCATCGGCTCAATAGCGACAATTATGGCGATTAACAATCCCGTTCACAAAAAACGAACACTCATCCGAAAAACAAACGTTTAAAGGCAAATTTGGGTTATTAATTATCCGGTCGCTCATACCCTCGTAAAAATCTAAACGTCTATCAAAGTCATCTTCGTTTAATTCTTGGACAAGGTGGATTTTATATGGATGGAATTTATGGACTTTTAAAATTTTTCAAATGCTAGCACGAGATATGACAGCAATTGTTGTCTACTTACGGGTACCTAAAGTAGGGTTGAGATGGACGTGACCAAAAAGTGTAGCTTCCATAGCTTCATTTCCCACCTATTCGATTTTCAGCTTCTACGATTCGTTTTCGATTTGCCACCGTTCCCGTCTCCCGAAATTTGGCTACTAGCTCAAGAAGGTACTTTCGATTAACATGCTTATTAGGATTTTGTTCATTAAATAATTCAGCTGTAATATTAGCTGATCTACCGTTTTCATAATAAAGTTCAATTATTAATATGCTTTCCGCAGTAGAATAAACCATTTTATAACAAAAATAAACAACAACAACAACAAAAATCAAAAACAACTATAATTCTTGACTAAACTCGATGATGGTCACTGTCAAAAAATACTAATCAATAATAATTTTTTCTACAAACGTCAGTAAAAGTTTAATTTTTAACGCCTGCTGCCAGTGACTAAAATGTGATTTTATGGCACTGGTGCTAAAAGTAATTTACTTTTAGTACTAGTGCTAAAAGTAAATGACGTGATTTACTATTAACACTGGTGCGATATTATAAAAAAATTAAGAAATTTTAAATCAAAGGAATATTTATTTACTTAATTAAATGTACAGTTAGAGAAACTGCAGTTAGAATAAGTTATCTGAAGTGGATAATGTTTTACTTGCAAACAAAAAAAATTCTTCGGCGCTGTCACGAAATTTGAAGTTACTTGTCAACAAACGATCGAAATTTCATTACCTTAGCAACAATAAACTTCATGAATAATTGGGTTTCAAAACGATATTTTATAAATTTAATAACGTAAGAAATGCATTGATTTCTACTTTTAATGGTGTTTGTATAAAAAATAGTGTGATATATGTGCTAAAAGTGATTTTATTTTGTTCGAAGGGATGAGACATTCCGCCTTCGGCGTCGTGTCCCAAACTTCCCTTCTCACAAAATAAAATGTCACTTTTAGCACTTATGCATAAATAGCTATTTTCTACAACTACTGATAACAAAACATGACATTTTTTAATTGTCATGGATACTCCGGGAACAGGTAGATAGGTAGATTTTTTGATTATTTTTTTACTGATCCGAATTTGAAAAACTAGGAAGCGTTAAAACGAGAATTTAATGCCCTTTAAAATGATATATCACTCGACCCCTTTTCCCATTTAAAATTTTAGAGATGAAGCTGTCAACCTCTAGAAGGCTGAAGTGACAAGGTTGAAAATAACCGCAAAAAGTTTCCCCCTTAAAACAAAAATTGACGGGCCCGAGAGATTTTAAAAAATGACGATAAATATGAAAAATCGGGTCTGTTTCGTTTTCATTGGCCCACCCTGTATATTAGTATATTCTGGTTTGTTTTATGTCACCCTCTCCGTGAGCCACTTCGTATTTTCACTGTTTTTTACATTATTATTAACAATACTTTTCGCAGATGGAGAGTTGGCAAGTGGAGCAAATGTTCTGCATGTAAGTTCCAATCAGGTGTCCGAATACGGGAAATCGAGTGTATTCGTGAAGCGCAGAAAGCAGGAACTGAGGACACATTAGTCGATGATGACAAGTGTCCCCCGCCGAAACCGGGAACAAGAGAACTTTGCAATTCCCACAAGCAATGTTCTAAAACTAAGCGAGACATCGATGGATTTCCTTCGGACATGATGCAGCATCTTTGGTTCCAGACTAGAGACGAGTACATGCTCCAAAAACCTCTGGTAACTATATAAAAAACGAAGTGTGACTTCCGTCACAGCGTGATGTTCTATTTCTAGAGTTACAAAGAGCTTACGTCGAATCCCAGCAGTTTACGGAGAGCGCGCAGAAATATTATTAAATTTAGACGAAATCGCGATAGCACGAAATGTAGCGGTAATAGCAAGGGAAATGCAAACGCAACACTTAAGGTCGGCACAATAGTGGACGATAAGATTCCCCCGGAACAGATTAAGCTGATAGAAGTGCCGTTGAAACAATCCCATCTGTCTTTGAACTTAACGGACGCCGCTTTTGAAACGATGGGAGATAAGATCTCTGATAGCGTTGATACTTCTAAGGAGAAAGTCCTTACAGGTAAAGAAGCTGCAGAACGTCTGAAAGAAATTCAACACCACAATCGAACCTGCGAACCAGATAGGAAGGAATAATTTTAAATAAAAATATGTTTTGTCAAGTTTTATTATACAATATAAGTTAAAAATTAATTTAATATATGTGTAATAAACTTTGTACATAATTCTTACATTAGGTTGTCAGGAAATAAGTAAGGGGCAAATTATATTTTCAGTTTGTTGTTACTGAAGTCCTTCTGCTCTTTGTTTAAATATTCAAGGGCTTCTTTACCCTGGAACTCTTGTTTACACTGTTGTCCTTTGTCATCTGCTGACTTGTCCTTGTTATTTGTCGAGGAGTCGGTGTGGAGCGTTAATTTGATATCCTTCGGATCTTCTTTGTCGATGACAATTTGGAAGTTAGGTCTTGATTTGCATCCGTGTTCGCTCTAAAACAAACATTAGTCAATTGTTTGCACTGTATACAGATATCTATGAGGATGCAAGTTTGTTATACCAGTACGTCGTTTGTTGCAAATTGTTTTTAATTTTCCATTCTAAATTTATAATAAGAATCATAGTGTATAGTCGTATGATATTAATAAATAATCACATCTCGTTTACAATTAAACTTTTATATACATATAGGATTATAAAAGAGACGGGTTAAACGGTGCAATTCAAATGACTTCATTGCCCAACAAGAAATATATTTTTATTTTGAAATAATAAAGGGTCTACATTTTTGAGAAAAATGAAATAAATTATTTCTTGTTGAATGACTCAGTGACTCTCCCTAAATATACCACAACACAAATATCATTGGTTCAGTTTGTGATAAATACCAAGGAAATGTATTGAACGGTTCCGTATGCAGGCTGATTTACAAATACTTTAACAAATATATACAGATTTATTCTACAGTTTTAAATAAGAAAAAAGTTCTTATAACCAAATATTCTATACGGCTTTTTTGAAGAATTGCAGTCTTCATATCTGCTAAAGAGCAACGTAAAAATAGCAGTCACTTCAACAGTCATAAACGTGCTATAATTTAAAATCTTTGTAATACTTCTCCAGTTAAATGTTTCCTTCTAATCTAGGATCTAAGCACAGTAGACAATGGTTTAGAGAAGGTATGAAATATTTTTAACGGTAGTTTTTACGTTGTTGCTCTTTGTTGATTTTTGATATAGGAACTGTATTTCTATGTTTATGTTGTAAAAGATGCCTTTCAATATTTTAATAACTTCAGCAAACCCTCTATGTATTAATAGCAAATAGTTTTAAATAATAATAAAATATAGACGAAAAAAATATACCGTGACACACAACTTGTCTCTTTTTATCTATCTTTTTGATAATCGGGGGACCGAAAATATTTTTGATCAAAATCTCGAAGTGAGATCACTTGTATAGTATAATAAAGGTGTGGTAAATCAGAATTAACAGACCTTAATAATACCTAGTAACCGTATTTCAAATCGTAGGAGTAGGTGTAAAAGTTTTATAAGTAAGTTTCTTCAAATGTATGGGAACACTTGAAACCTTGCACAAATTTGGGGTTAAGAGAGAAAAAATATTTTCTAAGACCTGAGAAGCTAAAGAATTTTGGGTTTTCCCTACCATGTCGTATATTTATGGGCATTTATTACGTTTTGCTTTTTATTACAATGGTCAATTCTGGAAATACCCAAGCTAGCGTCTTTATATAACATATCAGAAGCCCGGATATCCTGAACATGGAAATATTTTGAAGTTTATAATAGTTAACATACTGAAACCTAGGATTTATATTACAGAAAAGCTTTCGCAGTGTCAATATTACGATTTACTTTCGGCTTAGAACGCGTCGTCATTTGGTAACTACAACCAGCATTATCAGGTAAGGACCGACCTGTAGCTTGTCTGCCTTTACAAGCATTTGCTCTAGAAGTTTTGAGCAATATTTGTTCCTAGGTCCTGCCTGCCTAAACAGGGCCGTGCGCTTAGATTAATTATTCAAACCTTGGGGCGGACAAGGATTTGATCTTGATGTATTTTGTTTGCCAGAACAATAATACTTAATCGGCTTATGCCTGTTAGCTTTTTGTGAACCCATACAAACTAACGTTTCGCAAGACATTGCAGCTTGCATCTTCAGAGTGAATAGAACACTAACTCAAATCCGGCAAGCGGAGGTATTTAAACCTCTTTGAGCCAGTCGGGCAGAACGACGGAGTTCTGGTTGGCTGTCACCGTTGGGCAAGGACGGATCCGGTGGAGCGTGATCGTGTGATCGATGATGCTTGGGAGTCCTTAGAGGATAAACTACTGGAGTCGCAGCTTTACTGAGTCTAAAACCATCCTCCCCGTTTATGTTGTTAGGTTTTTTCTCAATTTCAATTGCTTCACGTATGATACGAGGGAAGTAATGAGGCACTCTGGCGAGTACCCGAGCATTGTCAAAGTCCATCTTATGCCCAGTTAAACCAGTATGTTCAGCCACCGCCGATTATGTGATGCGTTTATGTTTGCAATCGCCTTTGTGCTCTCACAATCTTAATTCAATGGAACGACCAGTTTGTCCGATGTAATTTGAGCCACAGGAGCAAGGGATATTGTAGATCCCGGCTGATTTTAAATTTGATATATGATCCTTTACGGATCTGAAACCGTTTCTCAAAGTTTTATTAGTCCCAAAGACTGTCTTTATGCTGTACCCTCTAAGAACATGCCCAATCTTATCAGTAGTGCCTTTACTGTAAGGTAGAAAAGCTAAGCCTTCCGGAGGTGCCAGTTCCTCCTTAGCCTTGGGCTGTTCCGCATTGCGGATTGCTCCCTGAATTTCTGTGGCTGTATAACCATTTTGTTGTAACGACATCAAGAGATGAGTTTTGTCTTGTTGTAGGTGTTCTGCATCTGAGATTCGAGCTGCTCTGGTTGTTAGAGTTTTTAGCACAGTTGCTTTCTGCATCGGGTGATGATGCGAATTTGCATTTAAATACCTGTCTGTATGTGTTTTCTTTCTGTAAACTGCGTGCCCCAAGCTGCCATCTGGTTTACGTGTAACATGTACGTCTAAGAATGGAATACTGCCATTTTCTTCTACTTCCATTTTGAATAGGACTTGATTATGAATTGAGTTTAGGTGTACTAGAAATTGTTCTAGTGTTTAGCGTCCGTGAAACCAAATGACGAACGTATCGTCTACATATCTAAACCAGGATTAGGATTGCATCTCTCTGCAATTTTAACTATTACTTTCATACCTTATCGAGCGTTTTTCTTTCGGTATTCTGTATTTCAATTCATCTCATCATCACAAAAAAATATTAGATTAAGAATTGTGGAGTACATTAAAAATATAATATCATCACACCTTTACAAGATCTAGTGGAAATTTTGCGTGTTTAATTACAGATAAGAAGGTATAGTTCATGAACATATACCCAAACGTCTTAAAAAATCCGATGTTAGTCTTAAAATTGCCTTTTTCGAAAACTGTCATAAGTTGATTTATACAATACATCTGCGAAGACTCAAGAGGACAATTTTTTACTACAGAACGTAAAACACTTCTACATACAGGACGTAATAGTTATTTGCGCCCCAAGTGACCGTAAGTGAGTTTTTTTATATGAGGTGGTAGTTTGTGGATAAAAAAGAAACTTACCCACGGGTTGCGCATTACGTTTTTTACACTGTCACAAAGAAAACTTATATTTAGTAAAAATTGTGATATTAATATTTGTGACGGTTTAAACAACTGTATTCTAGCATCCCTCTACCAGTAACAAGTTTGTCTTTATTTTGGCTGTTATGAAATGAAGGTGCTGTTACTATGGTGCAGCCAACATCAATGAAATTGACATAGTGAATGGTGTAATTTGTGTTTCCAATAATGAAAATAATGAGGTCAAACATTTTGTAAATACAGCGTTATTTAACGTTCAAAATTGTTTCAATTGTAAATTTAGTGATAATATCGATATATAAACACGTATTCTTCATTATTTAATATTCAATATTTTAATATTTAATTTTCTTTTATCTGTTAATATCAGGCGCGGTAAGTGACCAGTGGCGGTAAATTGTTTTTTATGTCCTTAGATACAATCTGTGTTCAACTGATCCGTTACTTAGGTCAGCTGAATATTTTACTTTCCATTATTGTCGTTTTTTGACAAAGTAATGATAATTTAGTCGGTCTCCGTGATCTAGTGGTTAGTGCATTTGCCTTTGGATCCGAGGGACGCGGGATCGAACCTGGCCCAGATCAGCGAGATTTTTCTAGCGGGGAAAAATCTGAAACTGCGCCTTCTGTCGGATAAGAAGTAAAGCCGTAGGTCCCGTGCCACTGCGATGTGTGACACGTTAAAAATCACTACTGGGGTTGGAATTACCCCAGATATGCAAAATTCTTAGTTAGGGTGTACAATAAGCCAATGATGGCTGCAGTGATTAGAGATGCTTGGAAAACCGCGTCCTAGATCTCGCTCTTTCAAATCAACAATCAATGTCAATTTACCAAGGTGGTAGTGAGAAAAAATGTTTTATATCCTGCAGGTTTTAGCCAAATAGAAGACCACAATTGAACAGAATATATCTGTAAGTTCAATTATTTTGGTTAAAAACATTAACTTTCAACAATTATTTAAACAGTAAATGAATTATTATTTAACAAATGCTTAAATTTAAAGTTCCAATTGTGCAGTTATGCAAATTGATCCCGTATGTCGTAGATGACAGACGCCAAATTTATTGATGGTAAATGTCTAAATTTTCTTTTCACAGTTTTACTAATTTTAGGACATAGTTTTAGAAAAAACGTTGTTCGATACGCGATTGCAAAATGCTTCCGCATTCTACATTGCAAAAGTGGCATTTCGCAATCTAGAATCAAAAATAACTATAATCGGCTTTACGTTACTGTAACACAATGTATTACTCGCGTTTAGATTCCAGGAATACTACTCGAATGCGGTATCTCCAAAATACCTGTATGCTATTAGTATGTGGAATTCGGAAACGCTGAAACATTAACCACAAACTCAAAGAGCAGGTTGGTTCAATATGTAAAATTGACCGGCTGCTACATGTTCCTTTCTTATATCATACAATTATGACAGAACAAAGTTAGTCCTGTCTACACAAAAAACAAAGATTTTTGAACAGTTGTAGATAGTTTAAGTTTAACACTCAAAGGACTTCTTACACCACTTTTTCACTGTAACAGAATGTGTGTTTTTTTTTAAGAATTCCCATCCTACCCACCTTATATCGGCTCAGCTCAGTTCGTGCTATATAAACAGTATAACATGCTCCAGTCGTGATAAAAAAATTGTCAGAAGTAGACCAAATACCAAATCAATCTATTTTTACGATGTATGTGGAATTAATTTTGTGAATATTTTTAGATTTATTGCAAACTACTATCCTTTAAGAAGAAATAAATATAAATATATAATATAATGACCCAAATAATCAACAAAGAAATATAAACCTTCTAATGCTTACAACCTCAATCTCAAAATGTATCTGATCTCACAGTCAGAACAATACCAAGACTGTTACCAATTTACTTTATTGTATATTATACGTATTGTTTTTCACATTAGCTGCAGTTTGTTTTTTAGCGTTTAGGTAGACGGCCCTAAGCTCAGTGGCGAATAGAGGTATGAATATAATGGTTTATCGCTGTAAAAACTAACTTTTATTATTAGGTAGTCAGGCCGCTTTAGGATCTCCTTAACTAAATGTGTAAACGTTCATATTATCAGTGCATCGTAAAACTGTACAATAGTTTGCCCATCTGTATTAAAAAGATGCCCTAATATGAATGTATTGTTTATAATGTGTACAATATACAGAGTGGCCTACCGAAAATGAAATAACGTGTTTTGTAACACTAACTCGTAACGTAATTCTTCAAATAACGTCCGAACACGTCAAATTAATTTGCCAGGGGAGCATGTAATACGGCTATTTACGTTTGTCTATTTTTAACCCCAAAATTGGGGTGATTCGTACTCTAAAAATATTTTAAGTGATAAGGGTATGAAAAGACCATTTGAAAGCTCGATGAATTTGCGTTCAGTAGTGTTTTTTTATTCTGAGCATTAGTTCCCACGGAAATGTTAGTGTTCATACTTATTAGCAGACCATGTGTTGTCATTAAGGGTTATATCACTTTGACCTGCTTTTGTTATGAACTGAAAGTGTTATAGATTCATTTCAATGAAAATATTACCTTCGGGTAACGCGAAACTTTTTCTATGTGTTTAACTTAGTTCGTACTATGTAGACCTGTTAGATATTAATTGTGATTGTTAACGGTTTTGGTGGTATAAAAAGAATTAGTCAGTACTCAAACAACGGTTACGCGAATTAAGATAATTAGTATCCGCTAATAAGTGAAGAAAAATAATACCCATGTAACCCGTAACTAAGTACTTGGTTCTAAATTTATGCAGACATTTTAGCAACTGTTTGTATATGGTGTATACGAGGGATGGCAAATAAATGACACGCCAAGTTTGCACGCTAGTTTTTTAACGGCACCCTAAAATTATATGTACTTATCCATATTTTTTTTAATAAGGTTGTTTGTATATGCACTATTCACGATTGATTTGCCATCCAGCAGGCTGTGTTTTTTTTCTTACGTTGCATTTCTGAAATATTATTTGATTGATTTCTAGCAATATCAAAATGAAATTGCCCTGTTGCCAGCTCTGGAGTCCCCTACTTTTCTAAAATAATCTAGTAAGTTTAGAATTAATAAAACACATAATATATTATACCTACTTAATTGTCAGAATGGCGAAAGTTATTAACAAAGTTACTAAACTGCAAATTGTGAAAGCTTTCAACCATTATAAAAGAGATAGGCCAGACTTCACACGATTTACGATTATAAATCGATTAAATGGTATATTTGGGGTAAGCATTGTATTATTTCTGAAATATGCAATTGCAAATTACTTATAATTTTAGGTGTCTGAGCGTTCTATAAGGGACATTTTATCACAAGGACAGGACGTTTTGAAATCTTCCATTTGTAGTATACGCGCTAAAACGGACGTTTTCTTAAATTACACGTTTAGAAAAGATTTGCAACGACAAATTTGGCAGTATCATCTGACGAATGAACATTTTACTCTCGACAAACTTAAGGCTGACGCTCGCGAAAATTTGGAATACAGGACAGGGCAGGACTACTTCATTCAAAATTATTAAATGAATGGGTTACAAACACAAAATGGTGAATGGACGCAAAATTTTATGTGAACAAAAACAAGCCGTTGTATCCAAAATTAAATTTTTGAGACAATTTCTGCAATATTAAAATTCTAGTGAAAATGTGACATTGGTGTACCTAGACGAAACGTGGATCTACCAAAATGGATCCGCGAGTTGTCAATGGGCACACGAAACCGATCTTAAAAGTATCCCAGCCTAAATTAAAAGTGAGGGGAAGAGGTTCACGATTTTGAATGCGGGATGTAATTTAGGCTTTTTGGAAGGGTGCGACATGTTACTAGACTCAAAAAACGACGACAGGGACTATCATAAAACTATGAATGGGGACATTTTGCAAAATTGGTTGGATGATCAGCTGATCCCTGCTTTGGACAAGTTGCAAGAAAAATTTGTCGTGGTTATGGACAACGCACCTTATCATTCAGTGCAGTTTGACAAGCCGCTCACATTTTCTTGCAAAAAAGGTGTATTGCAGGAATGGTTGGTTAACCACCACAATGTCGAAATTCAAGGCAAAATTACTAAGAAAAAACTTAAACCTTTTACAGCAGACGGAAATAAAAGATACTTAACTGACGAAATTTAAAAAAAGCGCAACTATGATGTTTTTCGATTGCCTCCATACCATTGTCAACACAATCCAATTGAAATGGCGTGGGGGTTTTGTAAGACCTATTACAATAAGCACATAAATTCGTAGCCAAAATCGAAAGACAAGGTTGCAAATTTATGGCGTGAGGCTCTTTCAAAATGTACCCCCGACATGTGGCAACATTTTTGTGAGCATTGTGAAAAACTTATTTCGGAAGACTGGACAAAACATATGGGAAATCTATCGTTTGAAAATATTCCTCCTTTCATTATTTCAATTGGGGAATCTGATTCAGAATCGGAGGGTGCCGATGACTCAGATACTTCTAGTGATAGCATGAAGGTGGAATAGGGTAGGGATATTCTTTTGGTATCTAAATTGTAATTGAGTGTTTTACAGTTTTTATCTCGCTCGAGAAAAACACTGACCTCCGTGGAATACGAACTTGGGTCTCTTAGCACCAGAGACAAACAGTTAACCACTGGACTAGGACTACCATAATATCAATTTGAAACATGAGCGGCATGGACGTTAATTCTTCTTAATTTGCTGCAAGACCTAAATATAGGACAACAAAGAATCGCGTGGAATATGCTCTGCACACATACGATTTGAGTTCAGAATTCTCGTGCAAAAAGAACAGCAATATGTATTTGGTATGTGTTACGACAACATTTAAATTATAGTTATTATTTTATTTATAATGAAATCATTATTATATCTAAGTATTGTAAACCAATATTGAGCAGAAATAGGCGGACGTTAAATGAACAAACAAGCTCCACTGGCAACATTGCCTGCTTTCAAAAAACATAACCTCCATGAAGAAAAAGTAGCATAACCCAACTTAATTAATTGACAAATTTCATTGATGCCACACATTCCCCCAGATTTCCACAGCCTGTTGGATGGCAAATCAATCGTGAATAGATTATACGCCGCGAAAAACTTGTCAGAGGTGTGCTCATTTTCAAAACAACGCTCCTGCTCACAAGTCGTTCATTGCACTGCAAAAAATTGATGAAATTGGTTTTGACTTAGCACCACCAGGCTATTATTTGTTCCCAAACCTCAAAAAACATTTAAAAACTAAAAGATTTTCGACAAATCACGAAGCAATATGTGCCGTTGAGGAGTGGTTTGCAGACCAAGACAAAGATTTTTTTTAAGTAGCTTAGAATTACTTCATTAACGTTCTGCTAAATGTATAAGTCTTAAAGGAGATTATATTGAATAAATAAAATTTTATTTTCATTATCAATGCCCTCTCGTACAGGAGATTTCATTAAAATAAAAAATGGAGAGAACAATTAGTAGAATGCACAAATATAAGTCTAAACGGCGGTAAACATGACGTTTTGCGAATGTAATATGTAACTATCTAAATCCATCATCATCATCATCATCATCACATTTTTAATGCGCAAAAACAGTATGTTGTCGAGATATAACAATTATTGTTGTAGTAGCATACAATATATATTTTTGTTTGTTTCCTCTTGATTCTTCTTTACTCTATTTATAAATTGAAAACATTTTGGTAGAAATGTTGATTTTTTAGGTGTTTGATCAAATATTTCAAAGAATAAATACGTATGAAGGTGGTTTTAACATAGTTTTCCTGGATAGAGGGTAGGGTAATTATACTACTGTCCATGCTGGAAAACGTAGAAATGCTGTTGAAACAGAACTTTGCTTGAATGGACTGGTATTCTTAAAGTCAACAGTTTTATAGTGAATTGACCTTTATTTAGTCCAGTGGCTTTCAATATTTTCTGATATTTATTATAGATTAGTATCTTTATGAACCATGTTCACCTAATTAAATGATCAACGGTCAACTAAACAAATAGAGCATCAGTCGGCGGTTAAATCGCTTTGGATTTAATACCTAGATTTAAAATAATCATATCAAACAGTTAACCAGTTTACAATGAGAGCTGTTAATTAATTCTTTAGAAACTCATATGGTGCCAAACAGTAATGTCAACTTTAGAATATTAACTACAGTCTGCATCATTCAGTTGGTGATTGATATTTGATCTGAGGATTCTCAAATTACTTTAAAATTTATGTCGTTGTTTGAAGGTGGCCGAAGTCTTAATTTTACACTTTATTAAGTCAAATATTACTTAATATCAAAATTATAAAATATTTAATTGAGTTAAACTTTCGTAAGAGCAAATATGTAATGTATTCTTTCTAACTATTTCAATTACCCATTTATCTGCTAACAATATAGTCTATGCATTTGCTCTGTTATCAAATTCGTTTTTAAATATCGCTTTAACTGAACAAATAATGTATTAGTTATAAATAATTACTTCATAAACTTTGTAATAGCAATACAATTATCACATTAATCGGGTATATATATATATATATATATATATATATATATATATATATTTTAAGGCAATCTAATAGCACTTTAGAAATACTGCAATTTCTGAACTATCTGGTTTTAAACATTTCCGTTTCGGAAAAAGATAAAAACAGAAGAAGGGTTTTGTGGGAAAGTACTCATATTGACTGTGTATAAAATTGAAAAGTATGTTCTTGATAGCAATGTTGTTGGCAACCTTTGTATCCAGACGGCTCAAAGCTTGATAAATGTCAACTTCAGTTGGAACTGAGTGTACGCGACTGTAACATAAAGGTATGGGATTGGAGAGTTTAAGCAAAAGCAGCTAAAAGCTCAAAGAACGAAAACTATTCTGTTTAGTGACAGTTTGCTTTTAAAACTATAGGCTTGGACAGTATTTTGGCCAACAGCCAAGTTCTCCACTTTATTGGAATATAACTTATCTCAAAACGGAAAATAACAGATAATCATTTACTTCAGCTGACTGTTAAACTTTCATCAGAATGTGAGCCATAATAAAGTTTGACTGTTTTACTGCTGCCGAAAAGAATTTCTTTTCCAGATGCTCGTCGAACGACATTAAGTGTTTGCGGTGCTTCAACTGAAACAGGTGGTTCGGTGAGGTTAAAGCTCGGTTTAGATCAATCCTGAATGCACAGCTTGAAACGCAGAGAACCAGGTGCTGGATGTCAGACATTTACCCACGGGATCAAATTAATTACGAGATCAGGCGGATCAGTATCTTTCCAGGATTCCTAAATGTGTTATGGCGTTGTTCGTGATCAAATATCCTACTAAACAAATAACCAGGAGAAATAAAAATTATACAAGATTTTGTCCTTACGAGCAGTTTCCTAAACGCTGAGAAAATTAATTGATTTTTAATATTTTTAGTTTAATTAAACAAGCATTGTAGTGGTGTTTCTGATTTCTCGATATTTTTAGCTTTTTGAGAAATCAGATTGAATTTCTCGAGAATATTCGAGTTATCGCTAGAAATTTAAGAATGTTGTAATACCTATTTAAGCATCAAGTGTAGTAAGTGCAGTTTAGCGGTCGACACCCATACAAAATGTATTTAACTTTCGACTTGCTTGTTATTTATGTCTGCATGATCTGAACAATAAAACACTTTGTTTAAAATTACTGAACTGAATTTTCTAATATTTTAGTTGATTGTTATCTATAAACTTGTGTAAATAAATACAGTGCCACGTTTGTGTCATCAAGCGTATGTTTACCTCCCGTTTTCTACTAACCGAGCGCGGGATTTTTGTGCGATTTAATACCTTGTGGCCTATAGCAACGAAAGTTTAAATAGTAAACACAACTTCCTGCCTTGGACACAGTTAGGGAGTGTCTGAAAATGTCCGCTCGTGCAAAAAAATATTTTCCGGAAAAACACATATAAATTATAATTAAATTTTGTTTTTGTCTGTATCACATAATAATCTTTTCATAGCTACCAACAAAATACTGTAAAACTGGTGGTGGGCTTGATTACATACAAACAATTTAAAAGTTGTCCTAGATTCGGTATCATTTGCCATATTTATTTAAAAATATTAAATTTCTTTGTTAATATGTTTTTGAAATAAATCTTCGTTTGACTTCGCATTTAATTATTGAAGGCTTTCTTTTATCGCTGACTAACTGTGTCTTAGAGACAGTTCTTTATTTTGAAAATCTGCAGTTTGTTTAATTTTTTCTAGAAAATCGTTATGATTAAATTCTTCAAAGAGTATATTATAAACATTTTTGTCTTTTATACATATCTGTTGTAGATGGGAAAAAATATGCCACTAGAATCTTTTTGACGATATTAAAGAATATGTAAACATTTCAGTAGAGATACAGTTGTCCTCTTCCTTAGAGTATTTCCTTCTTAATAACAACTGATTACTTAATTCATTATTTATTTATTTTCTAATACTTGAAATAAGTATTTTAGAGCAGCTTCAGCTGGTGTGGAATCTTTTTTGTATAGATTTTTTATTGTTAATCTTATAGGTTTCATTGTTGCTAAGGATACCTTCAGTAATTCAAATGTACTAATATTATCTAAAATCGTTGCTTATATTTATACAGAGTCAATCAGCTAAGACGAATCCGTTTGATATCTCAGCTATTTGAAATACGTAACAGGTAGCATAGGTATGCATAGGTATTGTCAACAACATTTTTTGATTCTTCTGACGAGGTTAAATCATTGAAAAAGGTTGAAAAATTGATATTTTTACGAAAAAAGAACATACCCTGAAGCACAAAAAAGTTATGATGTTTAAAGAGTAAATAGAAAAGTGTCGTAGGTGGTGCCCTTTACTACGTAACAGAGAAACTGTTACAAAATTGAATTTCTTCAAAAGTTATTTGAAAGAATCAAAAATAAAAATTTAACTTTGACGCCCCGTATCTTTGTTATTATTGACATTTGGACTATGATTTATTAGACAAATCGTAATATTTGTACACAAAGAATCTGCTATTACCGTATGGCCCCTTAGTTCCGGGACACCCTGTATATACATATACAGTGCTTCCCGAAAGTAACGGATAAATTCTATAAAATCGTTGAGAAAAATATTTCAAAAAAATGCTCGAACACGTCGATTTTTATTTTTAAATTATCATTTAGTGATGTACTTTTCAACCCCCCGCCCCTCCAACCCTAAGCGCTAGCAACTTAACTTTAAAAATTCAAATAGCAAAGTACCCCTTCTGATACCTCATCTGATAGCTTTCTTTACGTAGAATACAATAAAAAAAGTTTTTCAAAATTGGTTGAAAAATAACGAAGATCTTTATCAATATATATTCAAATGAAAGTGCCAATATTCGAGCAGGCGTTGATACAGCTCTAGCAATGAGTGGTAAAAACAATTGAAGTTTATCGTTGTCAGTACGTCCTGTAAACATTGCGATGGATTCTGAGAAATTAAGAAATACACTAAAATTAAAACAAAAATTTTCGTTATAACTTCAGTTCTTTCGCCTTCCGTAAGTGTCATTTTTGGCATCTTATTTCTTTAATCGTTAGAGAATTAACACACACTCCACTAAGTAATGTCAATAAATTTTGTTTGATATTCAATTATTAACAGTTTTCAATTGTTTTTACCACTCATTGCTAGAGCCGTATGAACGCCTGCTCGAATATTGGCACTTTCATGTGAATACATTTTGGTAAATATCTCGTTATTTATCAACCGATTTAGAAAAACTTTTTTTTATTGTATTCAACATAAAGAAAGCTATCAGAAGGGTACTTTGCTATTTGAACTTTTAAAGTTGAAGTTGCTAGCGCTTAGGGGCTGAGGGGTGGGGCGTTGAAAATTACATCTCATGATAATTTAAAAATAAAAATCGACGTGTCCGAGCGTTTTTTTAAAATATTTTTCTCAACGATTTTATAGAATTTATCCGTTACTTTCGGGAAGCACTGTATATATTTTCTGACTTCTTTACAGCTCTCTTCGCTCTATCAAATTAAATTATAAAATTAGTAATGGATCTAATTCACGGAGTGTCACTAATATATCTAAAAATGACATTACAGGAGTGTCCAAATGGTCTGATGTTTCAAGTGTCAGATCTTACGCGATAAAACCGACTTTGATACTCGCCCGGGGCAAAATCAGTTTTTGTTTGTTCTTTCAAATACTTTTCTATTATTCTTTAATGTTGAATATTTTAATATTTCTACTTTTATTGTAACATGTCCTGTATATTTTTGTATTTTTTGTGCCTTGTTCTTTGACTTTACTTATACAAAATTGGCATGTTTGGTCTTGCTTTGATCGTTCGATAAGTTGAGCACCTACAGTTTCACATTTTAAATAGTAGTATTTTAAATGATAACATATTCTCTTATAACAGTTTTTCTGAATCGAGTGCATAAAATATCATTAATAGGAACTCTTACTTGGCAGTAGCCTGACAAATGTTAAAATTGTGCCAAATTGAGTGTGAAAACAACACTAATGCAAATTAAAGAATTGGATATTTTTTTAATAGACTAATATATATTATAGTGGTTTAAATACAAACTTTTTTGAATAATTACAATATGTCCCAAGTTATGCTACATATTTCCGGATTGTTACAAATTATTATTACGACCAGTAGCTTTACAATGAATTACCTCAACTAATTCTAGCAGTTTCTAATATTTACTGATATTTATTGTAGTTTAGTATTTGTATAAACCTGAAATTTCTCGAATTAGCGTGGTAGTATTTTTCGAGACTTTCGTTATGGTGGATTTTCTGGAAATAAGTTCCTATCGACTGGTGCTTTTCAATTTAATTCGAAATGCAATTTTACTAACACTTGCTACCAAATCTGTATTGCGAGGTATTGACGGTTCTAGTGTTGTCTTGAACGTCTTGGGACGTGAAGATGGTCTATCTTTGAAACGGTTCAACCATTCAAACGCACTAGTGGAACTTAAGGCACACATTTTTCAACACTTTAAACGTTTCTGTTGGGGTTTTTCCTAATTTACAGCAAAATTTAATATTTACTCGTTACTCCATGATGACTATTAGAAACGCAAGGTACGCGCTAGCGTCCTGCGCAAAAACTAACAGCTGTTTAATCTTTGCTTGGTCAACCTCTTTTGATAAATCTCTAAACTATTACGTATTGTACAAATTTAATTAACGTTAACCTAATAAATAAATTACAATTTTATAAATACTTTTGGTTTTGGTTTTTAACAAGGCATTTTTTGTTAAAATATAGTCATACATAGTTACTATTAAAATCAAAATTTACCAGGCACTGGAAAATAGCCTTCACAATATTACGAGATAGGTTGTCGGTCCACTGAATTTTCATTAGTGAAAAAATACGTTCGCCGTTTGTATTGTGGTCTAGAATAGAAGTAATATATATATATATATATATATATATATATATATATATATATATATATACACCTCCTGGCGGATTTGGAATCGCACATGTGATGACGTGACCCGCAGAGTTTCTGATTGGCTTAATATATTATTAATCTACAAAAATCCGGGACAAATACACGCCTCAAGAGATTGTCTCACCGAAATCGCGAGAACTATGTAGCGAATTCCAGGTTGAGAGTACATTATGGGCAAGATACGGCAATGCTAACCTTTTTGGACTTGATTCTCCCATGTTGCCAATTCCAGGCAGTGAGTGACAGTCTAAAGCTTAAATAAATAGAACCAGAAGTTCTCAACAAATCTACCCATAAATCTAGGATATTGCTGTATTACTGATTTTAGTGTTTACGTAAAATGATATTCGTACAGTCGTGAGTAATAGTAATACAGAATGTCCTAAAACGTACAGGAAATATTTCAAAGATGAATTCCAGAACTGATTTAGAGTCGAAAAGTCCATATAAACATATGTCCTAAAGGTAACCGTTAACGAGTTATTGTTTATTTCATAATTTACGTGGCTAAAATTTTTGTTCAACGAATTTTATGAAATAATTTTTTTTTAATACATTTTATTGGTTTATTTACAAGAAATGTTCAAAATTATCTTCCTTGTGTTCGATACACAAAGCCGCACGTAGCAGAAGAGATCGCTGCGTTCTTAATATGGATGCTGGGTTATTCCTAATAATATCGGCAGCCTGCTGTATTCTTTGGCGTAATTCTTCTACCGTGTGCATTTAAGTTGCATAAACAATCTGTTTCATGTGACCCCAAAGATAAAAATCTAATGGAGTCAGGTCCGGCGAACACGGTGGCTATGCTACGGGTCCTCCTACTCCAATCCATCTTGCCGGAAAATCCGCTTTGTTTACCTAGGTATTTCTTAGAACCTTTTAACTGGTCAGCTGGTCACTAAGCTGGGTCTAATTAACTAGGTTTTGCTTGTTAAATTTTCATAAACAGGTAAACACTAATTCTTGGAAATTCCTAAAATCCAGCATTGGTTTAGTCGAAGCACCCCAAAAATTTTCAATTTTTAGAATTTAGTGAAGAAAAACGCTTCAATATGCATTTAATGCAAATATATGGAGCAAAATACTAAAATATGCAAAATATGCAAAATTAAAATGGTGTCATTTAAATGCATTTCACTAGACACAGATAGATACAAAAGCATTTAGTTGGCATATCGATACTTTAGAATATGCATTTTGCATAAAATCCGAGCCTTGCTCATAACAAATTAATCTTAATTAGCTTATGGAATTTATTCAGGTAACTAAGTACTTTTAATACTGATATAACTCTTAAAACCTATTCAATAGTAATGCAGTATAAATCAATAGGCAATTATTAGGTAATTATGTATTATAAACATAAATTTTGTAGATAGTGATGATGATATTACGAGTGAATTGGACAATGGTGATAGTGAATGATGAAAAACAAAACAATAAATAAGTATTTATAATTGATATGTACCGCATTATACGTTGTTTACATTTATTTTTAATTCTATGTTAGCTACAACAAATATCTCTTATTAATCAAAATTGCATGAGCTCAGCGTTTTGTAGCTTTAATTAGTGATGTAAATAAAAAAATATGTTATCATAAGTAAAATATAGTTTGAGAACAGCCGACAAAAAAGTAATAGGTAAAACTTCTGTGGGCAAAGTAGATAAGGTGTGTGTAATACAAAAGAAGGATTTATTTTGATTGACGGTACACGTTTAGTTGAAAACAAATTCCTGAGGAAATATGGCAGTACTGTGTTCCATAAGAGCCCGTACTGTACTCTCAACTTGGAATTCACTATAATTACATAAATATTTGGTTGACTGACCAAGCTGGTACAAATCTTTAATAACCAGTTAAAACCATGTAATCGTATGCGTGGTAATCTTTATTAACCAGATTTTAATTTAGTAAATATTATTATTTACTAATCTAAAAAAAGATGTACCACGGCTGTATATTAGTATAGTTATTATGATAATGGAAAACTCTTTGTTTAATTCATTTCAAACTACTTTAGAAAGATTAGTAAATTATTGCTACGCTAAAGGGAATGAAACACTATATTTCTCAGTACATTATTTACAACGTTTTAAGCCATACATAAAAAAACCAAGTGCAATTTTTTCTTGTCACCAACTAGAGACATCATTTTAAAAGAAATATTCCTCCGCGCAACCTATTTCACTTATACGACACGGTTCAGTAGAGGTATTCAGTGAACTGCTCTTTATCATTTTCTATAAATCTTTCGCGCTTCATACAGTAATAGCCTCGAATGGCAATCTTCTGACACTTTCCCGATACTTTTGCTTGCATCTCTTCATTCAATTTCAGGCATGTTAGATTTTCTGCAACTTAATGCAGGTAGTATATTAGTGGCGTTTAAAGTTTGCTTCTACTTAATGTTCTAAAAGAGTTAACTTCATTTTACTTAATTTCTCGGTGCATTTTTGTTTCTGCCAGATAAGAAGAGATATTTGTTAAGATTGTGAAAAAATGAAAATGTTTCTCTAAGATTTTCGAAACTAAAAACTGTGTGAATTATTTCGCTGGACCGTTCTGATGCTATTCGAGATCGCCTTATGGGAAAAACGTCGATAATGTCTTGAATTCGATCTCCCAGCATCATCACGCAGTTTATAAAAGCTTGTGCTGCACCCACCACCCACTATTTTCCAATCCGGTTATCAACCCTGAGGTCTCAATGCCGAAAATCTTCTTTGAAATTTTCGGTTTTCATATTCGATGTTACACTGTAGGCCCTCCGTGTTTCTATTTAAGCGCTGAGCTGAGGAGAAGCATGTGGCAGAAAGAGGCTGGTGTCCAGCAGCAAGACGAAAACGTTGTTAACGACATTCCCAATGCTTAAAATATTTACCTCTACATACGTATTTGAACCAAAGCAATTATCGTTAAGCCTGACAATTGTAAATTTCCTTGCAGTTGATTTAATAGTTATGCTAGGTGCATGTTTTTTAATAGAGCATTTTCAGCAAATTTCATGGTTGTAATAATCGAGCATCTTTGAAAGTGGACGTAATCAAATGTGACAAATTAAACTATAACGAAAGTTCATGGATTAAAATGGATATTTGAAACCATCTGAAATGGGAATCGGAAATTAGATTTTACTTCCAATTATCTTTTAAAAAATATTATCGAAATTTTAGCTGGGTAACTTGTAGGACAGCCTGTTTCAAATTGAACGTTATTTTCCCAGAATTTGCAAATTAAGACGGATAACACTTTTAAAGAAAGTCGTCGTTTATGCTTCTTTATTAACTATTACTTATTTAATTGGCATTTACTTTAGAGTATTTAAAACCATTGTAAATTAAAGAAGAGTGTGAAAGTGTTCGAAAAAAGCCAGTTTAAATTTTGTGCGATGATGAAGGCGTATTTTATCATACTATAGAATGCGTAGTATGTAACCCATTGTACATGCCCGTACGAAGCATGACATTGTACATGAAATAAACCGGTTTGACTCAACACCAGTCTAGTCCGTACGCCTAATTTTATTACATGGCGCAGTCGGTAGGACTGTAACTGTAACTGTATGTTTATTTATATTTCTGATAGTGATGGGCATAACCGATTGATTTCAATAATCGAATGATTAGTATTAGAATGATTTTAATAATCGAGATATTCATTCGAATTAATCATTAGAATACAAAATGCGCGCATTACGGCAATGTGAGAAATGTCTCGCATACTGTCTTGCGAATGATTACTTCCTGGCACTCTCGTTCTTATCTCAATGCTTTTTTCGGTTTTCGATTAGATCCTGTTTGTATTTAGTAAAATTTCATCAAATAGTAAGATTAACCTGCGTGTAAATGCCGTTTTATGGTTTACCGTGTTATATTATAAGTTATTAAATATTAACATAATTTCTAATTATTTTATTATAATTGATTAATAGTTTTTATACAGGGTGTTTCGGAATTGCACGGCACTATTTTATGGATGTGTTCTCCAGCACGAAATAAACAAAAAAGCGCATACAAACATATGGCTCAAATTAATTTATTACCAAGATATTTATTTAAAAATAAAACATTCAGAGTAACTGTTCAAAGTGGTCTCCATTTTGTCGAATGCAGCATTCAGCACGACGAATCCATGCGTCTCTGGCACGTCTTATCACATCAGGGCGACCCTTGATAGTTGCTGCTGCTTCCACGATTCCTTAGCTCTTCTTGTGTGCCAATAGACGTAGAATAAACCAGACTTCATCCAGCCCCACACAAAATAATCTAATGACGTTAGATCAGGAGATTCTGGTGGCCACTTAACAAGTCCGTTTCGACCAACCCATCGATTACCATATGTTTAAATAATCAGTGACAATATGAGAAAAGTGAGCAAGGGCACCGTCATGCATAAACCACATCCCCTGCCTATTGGCAATCGGAATGTCTTCTAGAAGATCATACAGATCATTTTGCAAAAAATCCAAGTAAGATATTCCTGAAAGCCTTGTTGGTAAAAAGAAGGGGCGATGAGATTGTCACCAAGAAGACCACACCAGACATTTAATGAAATTTCTTCGTTCCAAGTATGGGTGTTCAAAAATTAGTATACCATTTCTTGTAAAACATGATTCATCGGTAACCAGCAGGCAGCTCAGGAAGTTAGGATCTCGTGTGCATTGTCGAATTAACCATTGGCAGAAATTTCTGCGCTTGTTATAATCTTCTGGTACCAGATCTTGCACAGGCGTAACGTGAAATGGATACAATTGTTGCTCACGCAATGTGCGCCATACACTTGTACATGATACATTGAAACGAAGTGACAATCTTCTGGTGCTAGTACTAGGAGATAACTGAACAGCATTGAGTATCCCTTCTTCAACGTTTGCAGTTCCCCGAAATCATTGCCGACCAGCGTTTATTCGTCCAGGCTTTAGCATGCCAGTGTCCCTAAGACGTCTTTCAATGGGTTCAAACGTTTTACGATTTGGTATACTTCCAGTGGGAAATGTTTCATAGTATCTTCGAACAGCAGCAGTGCCCTTTTTACGTACCTCGCCATAAATTAAAAGCATGTCTGTTTGTTCTGCAAAACTGAACAAATTTGTCTTGTCTCCCATGACAATAACAAATTGAGGAGTCTTCAAAGTACTATTAACTCATCATCATCATCATCATCATCATCTGACATGGAGCCGACTCGAGGGTCAATCCTGGATACGCCAGGCCCACCCCATGCCAGTAGGTGGGTAGGAATTTACGGGATAGGGTGGGATCGGGTGGGGCATTGTACAACGTTAGCATGTCTGCAATGCATACCGCAAGACACCGCTGCTGCAACACCAGGTAGTTAGTAAGCTACGCATCAATGGGTGTTGAGTACGTAGCCGAGGCCATTATGGCATTATGCGTTTGAGCCTAATAAACTTTGGTTTCAAAGTTTCACATCGTTCTTATGTCATATCATTCTATTGTTCTGAGGTTACTATTTGGACATCTCTTAGTTTGCTAATAACTAATAACCTATTCCTCCGATCTGCATGTCCTCTGCCCGCTTGGCTTACTCCGGCTGTAGAGGATGGTCGGCCGGTCCTCCTAGAATATGCGCCCAGCGTCTCCCTCGTGATGCAGCGAGCCGCCCAACACATCGAATACATATCCGATCACCACCACATAAACATCCAATACAAATCTTAGCAGCACGTTTACATGCATGACCAATGAAAATATTGCTAAGTAATTAATCAATTTCTATGAAATTAGTCTGGGTTAAGGGAGATTAACGTGTCAAAGCGCGTCCCTCCCTTTTCCTAGTTTTCTATTAGACTACCAGTGCCACCAACTACTGCTAAAGACTACAAAGGACCACAATGGCTACTCCGGCCTGCGACACTTAGCTTTTAACTTCGTCCCCCTCAGTGTTGTTGTGGTCCGTTTCGATCGCTGTTCTTTCCCCTTGTTGATGTAGCACCTTGTAGAGTGGTAGTGGTTCTCCTTTCTTCCGTCCCCAGGTGGATACCCTCGCACTTTCACTCCACTGTTTGCCCCCCAAAATTGTTTTGTTTTTAGTTTCACCAATCCCCCTCGCCCGGAGCGTTTTGCGAGCACTCCCGTTCCCACGCTGTCCTTATTAAAGCAAAACTAAGAAGAAAGTCAATGAATAATACGCACGTCCGCACCCCATCGCGCCGCCCATGCAAGCCCGTTCTAAAGCTACTTGGACAGTACCGTAATTTTTTGTTATTTATTTAAAGAATGTGTAAAGGAAATAGTAAAATCAACTAACTGATAAATCCAAGTTGAGTTGGCCGACTTAAATACCTAGGAACTTCGAATTTATTTCCTAACTCGTCCTGGCCGTTCCCTGATATTAATAGCTTTGTCAATTATGTGAATAGTAGATAAAGCAATTTATGACAACTTTATTAAACTGAATAATGAAATAATTAAGACCAGTCAAACAAACTAATACTTTGTTTTAAAGGAAAATAAAAGAATCCAAAATTTCCCCTCTGCCGACTACCTGCCTTGCGATGAATTATGACCTAAAACTATTTTTAGACGGGGCCCCGGTCCTTGTTTGGCCTGCCTGCTCTTTGGTAACCTTAAGTGTGACTTGAAAAACACGACTGAACAACGAATATATGTATGTACAAGATCCACTAAATAAACCTATTTGCAGTTATTCGAACTATTCAAATTGAATCTAGTTAGCCTTTTTTATAGCGCAAAGCTTTTTCGAGCGCCTCCCCGCGATTATTCCAAATTAAACGTTAATTCCCTAAACGAAGCGGAGCTTCACTAAACGCGTGCACTACGGACGAGATCTGGAACCGAACTCCAGTCTTCAAAGTACTATTAACTCACACGAAAACTAGCATGAACTAGTAAAACAGGTTACTTAATACTAATCAACAGATTTAATGATAGATGTTTAATCAACTGTTAAAAAAATAACGATATGCAATTGACGACTACTTGACAACTTTCAATATCTCGGTAATAAATTAATTTGAGCCAAATATTTGTATGAACTTTTTTGTTTATTTCGTGCTGGAGAACACATCCCTAAAATAGTGCCGTGCAATTCCGAAACACCCTGTATTTGTAAGCCTAATCATAACGACCAATTTAGCGATTAAATTTTTTAAACATAAAGCTAATATCAAAATCTGGACAGATTACAAATGATCGTAACTGATTAAGATAAAAAAATTTTGTTTATTTAATTTTTTAAAAAGAGCATAAATTGCTGAAATTATTTTATTTATTTATCTAGTTTATGACAATAACATATCTAATTGAACAATAATCAAGCTAAAAATTCTACAGTTAATATTTTTGAATTTAAGTATGGAAAAGTAGAAATAAATAATCGTAACTTAAGCCTGCCCGGTTCGAAATTATAAAAACTTATTTTCCTAACTCAGCTGCATATGCGAACCCATCACACAGAACAAGTCAAATATGTTACTTTGTAGTTTATATTTTAGTATCTTCACGAATTACAAATTCATTCGAGTAGTATTCAAATTATACACCGACAAATACAATATTTCGATTAGTAGCGCAACAACGAAACGAATGCAATCGAGAAGTTTTTATCATTTGAATGAATTACTCGCATCTCGGAAATGCATGCTTAATCGAATATTTCGAATTATTTCATTCAAGTGCTCGCGCCACTAAACGAGAAGTTTTTATCATTCGAATGAATTACTCGCATCTCGGAGATGAATGCATAACCTAATATTTCGAATTATATCATTTGAGATGCGCGCGCCACTAAACGAACGTAATTCGAGAAGTTTTTTATCATTCGAATGAATTATTGGCATCTCGGATATGCATGCATAATCGAATACTTTGAATTATTTCAAGTGATATGCGTGCGTCGCTACAAACGTATTTGAGAAGTTTTTATCATTCGAATGAATTACTCGCAACTCGGAGATGCATACATAATCGAATATTTCGAATTATTTCTTTCGAGATGCCCGCGTCGCTACGAACGTATGTGAGAAGTTTTTATCCTTCGAATAAATTAATCACATATCGGAGATGCATGCTTAATCAAATATTTCGAATTATTATATTCCAGATGCATGCGCCACTAAACGAGAAGCTTTTATCATTCGAATGAATTACTCGCATCTCGGAGAAGCATGCATAACCTAATATTTTGAATTGTATCATTCGAGATGCGCGCGCTACTAAACGAACGCAATCTGAGAAGTTTGTATGATTCGAATGAATTAGTTGCATCTCGAGATATCTTGAGATATATGCATAATTGAATATTTCGAATGATTTCGTTCGAGATACACCCATCACTATTTTCTGCCCATTTGTAATGTGTGTCAAACTGTAATGTATGTTTATTTAAGAAGGAGGATGTAGTGTGCAACCAATTGTACACGCTCCTACAGGACATGAAATTGTACATACAATAAACAGTCTTCACTTTGCACGAATCATCTGCTGTTTTTTTATTCATAAGAAAAGCAAGCAAATGTTACCCTAGCAATCGTACCCTCCTTAAATGCAAGCGTGGGTGATAGTGAAAGAAAGTGATAAGTGAGGAAATGCAAATACATAATAAACTTTAATATTAGTAGAAATTAATATAAATGTTAGTGTTCGCACTCTGTCCAAGGAAATTATTTTAGACTGTTCCTGACAAGTATAGCATGTCTTAAGAAGTATTTTCCACCTTCAACATGGAAACGTTTATGGTACAAGTTTCAGAACACCTAATTTTAAACCACCTTTGCATAGACGATTTTATCCATACCAAGTGAAAATTTGGGCAAATCTCAATTTTCGCACTCTATCAAAGACATTATTTCAAAACTTTCCTGATGTGCATTCTATGCTTAAAAAAGTACTGTCGTCCCCTGAATAGTCGGAACTTGATACCTTTCTAACTATAAATTGATTACTCCATTTTTAAAGCGATTTTCAGCCATAAGAAATGAACAATTTTTGTAGGTGTGTCTTGTCGTAGTTTATTGAAGAATATTATTATAATACTTTCCTGATCTGCACGTCATCCACTTTAAAGCAATTTCCGCACCTATTAAGTGGAAAGGTTTTACTCTTAGAATAAACAAAAAAAAAATGTTTTCCCTGCCCCCCCCACCCTATAACATAGTAACATTAACATGGATTAGCTGGTTGAAGGAACAAAGGATTTTAAGTGCCTATTTTTATATTCAATTTATCTTATAAGATCTTAGAAAGCTGATGTAAATACACTTTTCGAAAATATTGCGGAAGCAAGTTTGAAGTATGCAAATGTTGAAGTGGAGTGTTTTGCTCATTTTATTAATTTGATAACGACAAGACCTTATTATACAGTAATAGCTTGGGCGTCTATTAAAACTTTTAATTTACTGTAGGCTTCGTGTTTTATGGTGTATTTACGTCATTACAATTTCCATTATAATCTCCAGTATCTAACTAAATTAAGAGCCTAACGCAGTTTCTGAAGAACGGGGATCGTTTGAGAGTGGTTGCCCTACTAATCCTTAGCGGAATGTAATCATATCACTGTGTTAGGTAGTTAGCAGGTGTTTACCGTTTGGTGCGGCTCTGATGTTGGGTATTCTAATTAAACAAATAGGCGGGTTGTTGGCCAAATATAGTCGGTAATTTGCAAGTAAGTAATTTACTGGGATGAGTTTAAAATTTCACAATGTCACAATAATGCAACTTTGTCCGAGATGAGTACCGAAGATGTTGACGGATGTTCACAAAAACCAGAGAATGGCGTCATCGCTGACCTTTCTGCATCATTATGAAAGGGATGGTGGTAAGTATCCGAATCAAATTGTGCCTGGCGACGAGATTTGAATTTCGCACAAAACATAAATGTTGAGACCAAGCAACAATCAATGCAGTGGGCAAAAGGTATAAACAAACGTTCGAGAATCGAAAGCTTACGGCTAGTGGTTATGTTGGTTAATTTCATGTAGGTGGTACCACAATGAATGCAGACGTGTACGGTGAGACCTTAACAAAGTTAAGAAAAGCGATTCAAAATAACTGGCGAGAATTGTTGATCTCTGGAGTCATACTTGGGTGTGACAACGCCCGACCGCACGCGGAGACTTGCACTGTGCGAACTCATTGAGCAATTCAATTGGGAATTATTTAACTATCCCTCATAGAATCTTGACTTATTATCTTTTCTTCCGCAACCGTTTTGTCGGCGACGACGATCTCAAAATTGATTTTCATCACAGACGGCAACTTTTTATAATGAACTTGATATGATAAGTGTTGAAATTCGAATGGCGACTATGTAATGAAATAGTTTACGAGTGTAACTATGATTTAAGCATTATATATTTTTTCAACTTTACATTTTTGTTTTTAATATGCCTTTGATGTCCGAATAAACCTCGCATATCGATTTACTTGTATAACGTAGCTGTTAGAAACCATACAGGGTAGACCAGAAGTTGCTACCTATTGCTTGGTGAACTAATACTTTATTAGTGTTAAGGGGATCCTTAATTCCTTAAGCGACCTTGCAACCAAAAATTAAATTTAATCTTTTACTTCGAGAATCCATTGTATTGGTTTCCCTGTTTATCCCGTGGCTCAGGAGCGTCTACCTGAAAGCCAAAAGGCGAACTGCAGCCAATATAAAAGACAACACGTATAATACTCGATAAAATACATTGGTCGCAGAGTCAGGTACTGTAATGATTTTAAGAAAATGAGGTAAATCTTGACACCCGGATTGCATTATGTTCCTAAACGATGGTAGTTAGTAATAAGGTGACATAGTTTCATTCATTGCGAATTTGCTGATCGCCTTTGGCGGATTAATATTGAACCCTTTCCTGCCCCTCTGGATGTGCCGCTGCTGCGACAAACGCAAAGCGACATCGTGCCTGCGGTTTTTGTCTGCTTCTTAAGAATCTAAGAACACCCAAACTTGTGCCTGCCTCTCTCTCTATTCCCTATTTGAAAAAAACTAAGGTAAAAATGGTTATTCTGTTGTTGTGGAAACTTGTTCCGAGATTCATTTGACTGGTTTAAAGTGAACCTTTATTTTGTATGCCATTAGATATTACTTGTAAAGTGTAATTAATTTCTGTAAACTTGAACGTCACTGGCTGCGCAGATCTGTGTGTGTAGTAAAGTAAATATCGCAAGCCAGTGGCGGCGAGCTCTTTATTTGAACGTTCTAACTTCCCTCTGTATTCAACTACAATTATTACCGTTTTGGTTGTATTTCTTTTTGTACTATGTGTGTTACCAATTTCAAGCAATAGAATTATATTTGTCTTAAAATTCACCATTTTATTTGTGTGTGTTGTATTGCGCATGAACTTTGTAAGCTTTATGTACAGGAGGAGGCTCAATAAAGGTGAGTCCGATTTCCGTAAGCTGCTGGCTTCTCGGCCTTCTACGAGAACCTGCAATCAGGTGTGATTTGGAAGGTGGCGGTCACTATATTTGACTTACTCTGTACACAACCACGTTCGATTTCCTTGCCTTAAGCGTTTCTCGTGAACCACCCCTACTCCTCTGAGCTAAGCCGAAGGCACTTCCATCTTCCCTGTTGCGGGTGGACGAAAACACTCGTTTGGCACGTAACAAGAATTTGGCGCCCAAACGTGTGGCCCGTAACATACCAAACTACGTCACCATAATTTCCGAAAGGCAAATGACTTACGGTAATTAAAAGTTGCTCGAAAAATCACACACATAACTTCACATTACTTGAAGAACAAGAAATTGAATTTAACGACAAGATATAGTATGTTCCATGAAACAATAAAGAGTTGTATGCTAGGCATATTATAAATTCTCAGCTGTTACCTATAATTGGATAAAAGCTATTCTTCAATAGGTAACACCGTTCAAACATCGATGACGTATTTCTAGTTTAAAGAGGAGATATTGCAGTTTTTTAAATGTTAATCAAGTATTCAATGTAGCATTAAAGTTACATTTACAAGTTACATTTTAAAACTCAAAAAAACAATACACATTTTTAATTCAATTTTGTGTTCTCTAAACACAAATTTAAACTATGGAAGGAGCAGATTATCTAGATATGTTAAAATAAATACACTACACTTAGACCAATGGCAAACATCAATAAATATATGGCCGTTTCAAGCTGTATCATGTACTAGTTATGATATATTGGCAATTTTGTACGGTGTCTCTGCTTGCTGTTATTTTTCATTGATTTGAACTGAGTTGTTTTGTCTCTTTTTTGTTGTGTTGATATTCGTTGGCAGTTTGTTGTGTATGACTGGTGGCAGGTTAATAACATGACGTTATAAACGATAGCTTGGCCTAATTACGGAAAAGTAATATCCTGTATTTTAATCTAGGTGTCTATCAAACATGGATTTAATGCATATTTCAATTTTAGAACTGCATTCATTTAAATTTATTGCAGTCGTGAGAATGCAGATATTCCATAAATAAAAATGCATTTTCCTGCCTTTCTGTTTGTTTATTATTGGTATTAACAACATTACTAACAAAATTATTGGAATTCCTCTAACAGGAATGTACTGGAAAACAAATAATATTTTACGAGGAATTCTTAGCGTGGCACTACAGCCTTTAAAATGGGGGATGCCAAGTTCAATTTGTATTAATTATTCTAATATTTTGTCACAAATACGTCGACAGAGGATGAAACAACATGTGCGATCAGTTGTTATAGGTCAGCGATTTGATTTGTATTATACAGAACAAAATGTGCGACAATGTTATAGTTATGAAGGTTTAGTTCAATTGCTTCGATGTTGTTACTTCTTGTTCTAGATTCTAGAAAATAAGATATTTATTTTTGAATAAATAAGTTAGTATGTGAACTGTTACGTTGACATTCAATTCTTTTGAAATCGTTTGCGTTTGGTGGGGGTTGTCATTTATAAAAGGCGATCGAGAAAAATGTAAATTAGAGCAGGCCGTGGACGTGAAAATGTGTGTCGAACCTCCTTGGTTATGTAGTTGCTTCGTGAGACTAACTTCAAACGTATAAATAAATTGAATTTTTAAATAGTACAAAACAAGGCATTATAAAAAGTGAATAAAATGTTTACAGCCCTTTCGAATGCATGTGCGTGCTCTTCGCTTCAATACATCAATCCCATTTCGCGTTGTGGCGGGTTGTTTATTTATTCGCACATTGCTCTGATTGTTTGCGTAAGTTCTTCAAGGTATCGTAAAATTTGATTTTTATAGATATAGCTTAAAAAGTCTAATGGTGTTAAATCATACCAGTGGGGTGGCCAGGCATTAGGTGTATTCCTGCTTATCAAACGATTGTTAAAAAATTCTTGGTGCTATGGGATAGTTTCACGAGTTGCATGAGCTGTAGCTCTATCCTGTTGCAAGAATTTATTTTGCAACTTGTGGTCATGTAATGTATTGATGGAAAGGTAAAGCGTTGCTTCGCGATATCTCTACTCAGTCAATGTGTCGTTTAAAAATTTTGGGTCAACTAATTGTCTTCGGTTCAAACCTATCCACATTGCTATTTTCTGCGAGTTAAGCGCTTCCCCGCGGTAAAAATGTGGTTTTTTTAATTTTTCTTCGCGAATTGATATAACCGTGTACGTGAAACCATAGTTCATCTGAGAAGAAAGTTTGGTCCAACCTGTCATAATTCATGTTGTCCAGAAACCAATGATAAAACTCCGCTCGTTTTTTAAATCGGGTAGTAGAAGCACAGTAGTGACGCAGTAAGGGGACATGTGTAAATCCTTTTTCATTATGAGCTGACAGGTTCTATATAAAAGGTCAGCTTGCAGTGAAACAGCCCGGACGGAAGACGTAGGTGCATTAGTAACAATTTCCTATCAATTTTTACGTCCCCCCCCCCCCAAGTCTATTAATGGTACTTGCGTTTTTTGCCTGTAAAATTTAATTTTTATTGCTTTCGTTTCGTGTGTTTCTTTTTCTGGTTTCATAATCCTAACGTAATAATAGTTTTTTAAGACTAAAAGGTTGTTATCGTGTGGTTTATTACGCAAGACAAGCAAAATATCATTAAGATATCTGTGTCAAACGGACAATGCATAATGTTGTTTTTGTAACTGAGTTACTGAACATTTATATTGTAATTCTTTTATATGGTTCGTATTAGAAGGCTTGCAAAAAAGTATTGTATATGCACGCATACAAAGTGTCAGGCGTTCAAGAGTTGTTACCAGCAGATTTTGAAAAGCGTGGATAATAATGTACACGGTTTAATGAAAACCGCAAGAATAATTGTACAAATCTATCCTGCATAGTACCGAAAATTTTCATACATATCAGGAGATTTCATTACATCCCTTAAAATTGAAATTTGAGTTGCGATGTCTAGAAGAACAATATCTGAGCCAGTCTATTTTAATAAAAGCATTAATACTAACAATTAACTAACATCAACTATTTTTGAGACCATTCGATCAACTTTACGACGATGCTTTTCCTTTTGCATTCTTCCCGCAATATGATGCAAAAAAGGGGGTTCCAGGGCACGAGGGTACACCAGGCAATAAAAAAGCCGATGAACCCGTAAAAAAAGGTGCAACAACGGCATACACTGAACTTGAACCTTGTTGTGGAATACAGAAAAGCTACATTAAGCACGAGGTCAGCCTACGGGAGGAACAAATGAAATCCTCGTACTGGGAAAACACACCAGGACAACGTCAGGCAAAACAGTTTATAACTATTTCGCAAAACAAAGCAAGGAACGCATTGTCTCTCAGCAAGAAGGAGCTGCAGACCATCACTGGTCTTTTCACAGGCCTCACTCCACTAAAATACCATCTATTCAAGATTGGTAAGGCTGAGGACCAAATATGTTGCCTATGCACTGAGGCAGCAGAAACGGCTGAACACATCCTATGTAGATGCGATGCTGCCGGTCGACGTAGACACAGCATTCTCGGAAAGGAGACTAGTACACCTACCGAAATAAGGGATTTGAATCGCAGAGACATTTTCAGGTTTTTCAATAGCCTTCAACTTCTCTAACAAGGGAAAGGTCTTCTAAGTAATAATAGAACCACTAAGGGTCGCAGTGACGAAAGGCATGCCGAGGCGAAAGTCCAAACAAACAATAATAAAAAAAATAAAAATATGATGCAACAGCCCGCATAGAGTAGTAGTAGTAAGACTACTTTTGATCTGGAGAACGTGACCAAATTGGTATTTGGCAATACGCTTATCGTTCTTGCTTCAATCAGTTCTAAGATCAATTCTCGTGCGAAGCAGTGGGCTATGAAATACGGTACCACGAAACAGACCGTATTTGTAAAGACAAAGCTAAGGGCATCTGTAATTACTGAAAACACTGTATAAAATGTTCAACAGCGGCTAGATGCAAGTCTCAACAAGCCATTAAGACGTTTGTTTCATCAAACTTGTTTTTGTAACTGAGTTACTGAAAATTTTCGTCGTGTGGCGTTCATACGATTCACGTGAGAAGGCTTGCATCAATTGAACTTATTTAGAAATGATAAGCAGCGTTTTGGGTATTTAATTTGCAGTTGGTGAAACTATTGTAAATTGATTACTATGTATAGGCTGATTAAATTTTCATGTCCCAATGAATATTGCATTTACAGTTTTTGTTTTATGTGTACTTTAAGGCCGCGGCAATAAACAGATTACTTAAAACTAATTAATTTTGAAAGGGACCATCAAGATGATTGTACATTCTTGTAGGTATACCGGAGTTTATTTAAGAGATATTTGTACAAAACACATTAATTCCCGACTAACTTCATTGGGTTTTTGTATTGAAGGATATCTTAAAAGTAGAGTACGCAGAACCTATAAATAATCTTGTTGAGTTGAACCCAGGAATTGAATATGGTACAAGGCCAGGGCATTTTTGAAAAAGTGCGTAATTCCTTCCTTTGTCAACAAGGAAGGAGGACATTTCCAACATTCTTAAATCTTCTGAATAAAACAAATAATTGTGTGCTTTTTGACGTTGCAAATTAATAGAACTTGAAACATGTATTTTACAATCCGTTACTTTGTGGACTGATGTTGATGATACCTTTTTAAGATGTTTGTTTTTGAGCGTTGTATACGCCTCTTAAATATTTAACAATTTTATTCAACATCTTGTACATGTATGGATATCGTATAAAATGTTAAGAACTGTTTTCAAAAGGACTGACATTTGCAACGAATACAAAAAAATACTCAAGCCACTTTCTCGTTTATTATCATTACCAATGGTTTTGCTCCACTGCTGGTCACCGATCTGTTCTCTGTCACGTGTGTCTTCTCAACGATAAGGTAGAAACACGGGGGACTTACAGTGTAACATTAAATATGAACTAAATAAATTCCAGAGAACGATTCCAGCATTAAAATTCTACAATTGTCAACTGGATTGGAGAATTGTGTGAGGTGGGTTGCAGCACACCGCGTGATAATTCTGGGGACTTGAACCCAACCAACCGACGTTTTTCTCAGAAAGCGATCGCTCTGCTAGTGAATATATTATTCAGTAAATTTTCAGTTGTTGTAATAGAGTGTAAGAAAATATTTGATATACAGGTAAAAAGAAGTCGAAACTAAAGAGTGGTCATTTTCTCTAAATCGACTATTAAAGAAGTTATGGCCTGTTTTAGTTAAATACTGAAGCAGTTGAAGCGATAAATGATATTAAGTGGTATATGATACAAACTGTCTACGTTACTATGGAAATGATATTAGTTACTTGTACTTGTAAACAGTTAAGCACTTTAAAGTTGATTTCTCTGTTTGTGGTTATTAACAGTGTTGATAATGTTTACTTTTACAACGTGAGAGTACGCCGACATCCATTACATGTATGGTTTTTGTGATCTAAACTTGTAGCAGCTGCTCGAGAATATGGGTTGAGATTTCCAAAGCGGCGACTACCAGACCGACGAGTTTCCCAACCAGTGCACAACCACCTACGTGAACACGGAACTTTCCCGAAACCGTCGACTGAGCGTCCAATACAGCAAGTACTAGACAATGAGGACAACGTACTGCGAGAAATTGATAATAATCCTAGCACCTCTGTTCGTCGTGTATCTGCACAAGTTAATGTACCACGAATGCTAGTTTTGGAGAACATGAAAATGTCATGGTTTATATCCATTTCATATCCAGCCTGTTCAGTCCTCTTACCTACAGATTTCGCTAGTCAGATGGAATTTTGTCGCTGGATTATTCAAAATCGAAACCTACCTAATAGAATTTACAACATTTACAAGGAATGAATTAATGAACAGGAAGAACAGCCACTCTTGGGATTTGTAGAATCTACACGAAATCATAGTGTTAAATTATCAACACAGGTTTTTAGTGAATATCTGCTGTGGAACTATTGATAACACGCTCATTGATCTATTCGTTTTTTTTTCTAAAAGATCATTTGGTCTAAAGATTACGTACACCAAGAAGTGACCTCAGGTTGTGGGACACCCTGTATATATATATATATACACCCTGTATATATACACCCTGTATATATATACAGGGTGAATAAAAAGTAAGGAACATCGATGCTACAGCTTTAAATAATAACTTTACGAAAAAAAGTTTCGTATCAAGCTATTTGCCACAATTTGGAGTGTTTTATTTTTTTTAATTGTCATATGTTTTAGCTATGACGTCATCGACATTTTTTTAAATGGTAGCCTATACTTTTTATGGCATTACCAGTTGGTGCTTTTTATTCTCTATACAGCCATGTAAAAATATCATACCTTTGCATAATATAAAGTTAAAGAACAATCACGATAAACATTTATTTTTGTCACTGGCATCATTTTTCATCAGGTACACTTATTGCAAGATAAACAAAAGAATCAAATCATATTTAGCATCACTTTAAGAAAGCAAATGTTCAAACTGTTCGCCATTCCCTGTCTGACAGTGGGCAATACGATCAGAAAATTGTCGAACTGCATTTTGGACTGTAGCAGGTGATATTGCTCGCGGATACGAATTTTTAGATTTTCAAAATTGTCTGGTCTGTTTGTATACACTGTACTTTTAAGATGGCTCCATAAAAAGAAGTAAAGTGGGTTTAGATCCGGAGATTGCGCTGGCCACTCAATATGTCCTCTTCTTTCTATCCACCTATTTGTAAAAATTCCATCTAAATATTGACGAATATGAATGCCATAATGAGCTGGAGCACCATCTTGTTGCTACCAAAGTCTATCGTTCGGCGTGTCCGGATTTTGTGCATTTGGAAATAAAACAGCTAACGCGGGAACAAGTTCAAACCTTAAAAAATCCAAATACCGATCAGCATTTAATATGCCACCAAAGAAAAATGGACCAAGAATTTTGTCTCCTATAATTCCCGCCCACACGTTTACTTTTTGTGGATACTGTGTGTATAATTCTTCCATCCAATGCGGGTTATGTCGCGACCAGTAACAGGAATTGTGCCGATTTGCGGCTCCATTTAAAGAAAATGTGGCTTCGTCGGAGAAGATAATAGAATTCACAAACTGTTGGTCGTTATGGCACCTGTCCATCATTTCTTCACAAAACTGAATTCTCCTATCAAAATCATCTTCTGATAATTCTTGAACAAGTTTAACCTTATAAGGATGAAATTTTTCTGTATGTAAAATATTCAGTACAGTTCCTTGACTAACATTATTATCCAGGGCTGAATGTCGAGTTGAAATATGAGGATTTTCGGAAACTGTAAGCACAATGTCCAACGTTTTATCGTCTGTTGCTATTTTTGGACGGCCAATTTTATCAAAATCTTGACGTGGCCCGTTTCTCTAAATGTTCTATTAATTTTTCACGATTTGGATGTACAGTATTAAATAAAGCGCACACATCGTCGTGAGTTCTCTTTTTATCACCGTATCCGATCATCATCAATATTTCGATACGTTCAGTTTCTGTTAAACTACCATGATTAGAAATTCGTATTTAACGCAGGCCACAGACTAAATTTTAATCACTTATTAATGCTAACTGTCACCGAATTGACATTACAGATTTGCATTTGTTCAATTATAAACATTTTCCAACAATTGCCTACTATTGTCTTTTGTTTATCCTGCAATCGTGATTGTTCTTGAAATTTTTATTATGCAAATGTATGATATTATTATTTTTAGTAATTATAACTTCATAACCGAAATAATTTCCAAATTGGAAAGTTAAAACAAGTTATTGACAGATTCAACTGCATTTATTTATGACTTGTAAAATACGGTAAACCATAATGCTTTAGCCAAAACCGCGAAAATTGTAAATTGTAGGTTTTTAGATTCTAATATAGCGATCGATATAATACATTAAAAGACGTTTTAGTTACTGTTTATTTTTTCTTGTCTCTCTTCCTTTACTTTAGTTTATTATCAGCTGTGGCTGATAATTGTAACGTTGTCGCGTTCAAAGGGAGTGAAAAAGTTAGTTTACGTTTACATTGCGTAAAAAAAACAGGTATTCTACCGTACTATACAAAGTTCTTTGGTAACTCTTCACTTTCAATTCGGATAAAATATATAATCGAATGAATGTAGATTCTACACCATTTGTAAAGTGAATTTAAAATTCTACTCTCCAGAAACTTTTACAATCACCTCCATTTTGAGAAGAATACTAGATTCCGAAAACTCGAGTCCATGAATAACAAACTTTTTCATTCCAATGCCAATTTAATGAAACATATACGTTTAAAAATATATTATTTTCAATTGGATATACTAGCAGCACAATTAAGTTGTTATTCAGTTCAAGTATAGCATTTTTGAAATAGGATTCCTGGTTACATATACACAATCAACATTTTTATAATCATGGTTGTCCAGGAAGCAACCTATATTATTTAATGAATTCGCAAGTAAACAGTTGTTGAAATATCACTTACATGCTCTTTTTGTAATAAATAAGTATGAATTACCTTAAAAGTTTAACACTTTAGCAGCGGGAAATCTCTGGCAATAAGACAAACACTATGATTTCTTTAAATAATTTATTTTAAGAGGGCTCGTAGAACCTACTCCATTGTAGGTAATTAACGGAACATTGGCATATACACCGAAGAAGAAGAAGAAGAAGAAGAAGAAGAAGAAGAAGAAGTATTATATTCTAAAAACCGCGCCAATAGTTTCTATAGGTACCAAAAAGTTTTTATACATTTAAGGATTATCTAAAGGCTCTTGGGAAACTTTTTGTGGTTCGCTACAAACGAATAGTCAAATAACTATGCTTTCATTGAATTACAATGCTTTAAAGTTTAAGGGGATCCTGAACAGACCTTGCATTTTAAAAATGAAATGTAATGTTTTACATCGGTAAACCATTATGTTCCTTTCCTTATCGGTCTCAGAATTTAAGGCAGTGTATTTCGATGCTGGAAAGCAAACTGCAATCAATGTAAAAGACAATGTGTATTGTGTACCGCAAAATAAATTGGTTGCAGGTTCTTGGAATTATTTTGTTTTGTTTTTTGGTTAATTAGTTAAATCCTTACATTGCAGTTGCATTGATTATGTTCTTAAAACATGGTAGTTTGTAATAATTAACAAAGCAACTAATTTTAACTGCATCATAAACGTAGATTAATCTTTGTACTGTTTCTGGCAATTTTTTTTATTTGTTCTTATTACCATTAGTTTTTTCATTTTATTTCAAGTTTAGATATGTTGTCTACTAGTAAAATAACCGTATGTAGAAAGGTCGTACATTAACAATGATACGGTGACAATAAAAAACGTTATTTTTAGCTTATTTTGAGTCACGTTAGTAGTCGAGTAACACATGTTTTTACGTAAAATGTGTTTGGAGGTAAGCATATTCTATGTCTTATATGCTAGACATTCTAGAAACATTCTAATTTTTGTTTATTGCTTCCGGGGCGACGTAGGTTCCAGGTTGTACAGCTGGGATGGTCATTCACGTACAATCAGGAGAGTTTTTATTAAGACTCGCTCTCTGCAGTCAGAACTTGAATGAGAGTGGCAAGGCCGTGTCAACACGGCACCTCGGCTAGCGGTGGGTACGTTAATAGTCGTTGGAGGGGTTGAAAGTCCTCTTCGGTATAGATGGTACGAGTAATACAAGTATGAACGTGGAAGGAGTTTAGCATATGCTGTGGGAGTGTAGAGGTTGGAAGGTCAACGGGCCCCACTACCTCCTGCTATATAGCGAAAAAGCCAGAAACTCGGAGTTTAAGGAATACTACATCGAAAGGTAAAAGGGACATCATTAGAAAGCAAAAGAAGCTTCCCGGACTTATGTAACTATATACTTTAAGACAAATCACACAGGGATTGTATATTCGGTATGTTACATAGGGTGTCCCGCAATAGGATGTACATAGCTTCAGTACGTGTTCCTGGCCTCTTTTTAAGTTGAAAACTTCCAATAAACAGATGGCCTAAAATTAATCGTTACAAAGTTACAAAGCACATTTTTTATCTCAAGTTTTCAAAATGACCTCCTCAATTAGCTATTCATATTCGTGCTCTTTGTCAAATCGTCGTGACAGACCTCATAATAGAGTCGGGATCGTTTTTGATGATATTGGAAGTATCAATAATTCGATCCAGCAACTCATCTCTAGTGTTTGACTTTACCGCATACACCAAGGACTTCATACGTTCCCAGAGACAGTAATCTAACGGCGTTAGATCCGGTGACCTGGGTGGACAAATAACGGGACCCTGGCGTTCTATCCACCGGTTTTCAAAGTTTTCGTTTAAAAATGCAGTTATCGCCTTGCCAAAATGTGGAGGTGCTCCATCTTGCTGTATCCACATATCTGCTCTGATATTTAGAGGTACATCTTCTAACAACACTGGTAGTTCGTCGTGCTGAAAGCGAAGGTAATGTGCTGCATTCAAATGACTTTAAAATACATATGGCCCAATCATTTTGTTCCTGAGGATACCACACCAGACATTGATAGAAAGACGGTGCTGGAAATGTGACTCCGTGGATGAGTCTGGATTTTTTAGCGCCCAAACATGTGAATTTCTTGTGTTTGTTATTCCATCTCGGTTGAACGAGGGGTCATCCGTAAAAAGAATTTGTGTGTGCAATCGCTGATTTTCCAATAACCAATGGCAGAGCTGTTCACGTGCAATGTAATCACTTGGTAAAAGAGACTGTACTGTTTGTATATGATACGGATATAAGCCAAAATCGTGAATGGTTCTCCATATTTGTATTCGGTTAGTACCGATTTGGTTAGCTAGCCGTCTAAGGCTAGTAGTGCGACTTCTTTCAATTCTATTGAGAATATTTTCCTCTAAATCAACGTTCCTCCTCAGTGGTCGTTCAGGATTTGATTGTGGTACTTTACCAGCTTTTCTAATAGTACGATGCACATTGCTGAAAACTCGGCTATCTAGTAATCTGAGGCCAGGAAATCGGCGACGATATTTTTGAACTGCTGCACGTGCATTTCCGTCGGAAAGCCCGTAAATGTAATGCATATCGGCATATTCTTCATTAGAAACGTTGACATACTTATTTTATGACAGATAATAAACACAACATTTAGTTACATTTGTTTTCAAAGCCCTTTAATGCATCTTTTGTTTATGATCTTTGAGCGTAACGGTAACATTCAAATGTGAATAAGTTTGTAATGATTAATTTTACGCCATATGTTTATTGGAAGTTTTCGACCTAAAAAGATGCCAGGAACACGTACTACAGCTATGTACATCCTATAACAGTTTGATCTCAAGCAAATATTGAAGTTATTGATGAAATCGAAAAGCATACAACGAACAGAATTGACGGTTGCCATGAACACCTTTTCTTGATTTTAATACAAAATCTTGTAATTATGGATCTAAGTTATTTCTGTCATTTACAATACCAGTCTAAGCCAATATTAACGGAAGATAAATTATTAATCCAAAGTGGAATTCACGAACCAAAGTACATATTAGCGAAGACTCAATTTCCCGCAAGCGCTTATGTAAACACTATTCTCAAAAACACAACGAAACGCTTTCTAACGTCAGGAGTATTTGTAAGCATTACCCTATAAACAGTACCGATTAACAAACAGGAATATTTAATTTAGAATATAAATCTGCATAATCCTTCTAATTATACAGAGATATAAATTTTAAATGATTCTGATCCGTGTTGTATTGTACACTAATAACATTAATTATAATTTCGACAGCTAGAAAAGCTATTGGGAAGATTCAATTATAGGAAGAAAGCTTTATTGCTATATTAAGGGTTTACACCTCGGGAATACGGGAGCGGGTTCGACGCAATTTCGACAAGATATACAAGTTATTTTAGATCTAAACAGCCCCAAGCGAACGACCGTCCCTCTAACCATCAAACCGCTTGACGCAATTCAATTTCCTACAACGACACATCGTCAAGTGAGTGTTAAACTAAATAAGTTTCATAGATAAATTAAGTTTATTCATAAAACTTTTTTAGTTAAATAGAGCTTTTAATTACACGTATCTAAAATAATTTAAAATATAAATACAAGACGCTCATTTTATAGCGAAACGCCTTATTTCGAATATATAAACAACATACACTGCGTTTAATATATAGTATAACAGTTACAACATAATTTTATCACAAACTGGTCAAATATGTTTTTGATGAGTTTTCTAAATGCTTTGGTGGGGGAAATGTTATTTTATATCCACAGAAAAATTTTGTTATATTTTAATTTCAGTTACTTATCAAATGGAATATGTGTTGCCTACTTAGAACAATCAGGCACTGGAGAAAGGTATCGATAGGAGATTTTACCGCCCTTTTTCGAAGAGCTGCATGACGATGAATGTTTCTTCCAACAAGACTGGACCACTACGCACACAACACATTTTTCGACAGACGGATTATTAGTTGAAATACACCAATACCTGCCAGATCCTGATCCAGAAATTCATTTTCCAGCAGCCAATACATGGCCTGAGTGATTTGCAGCACAAAATATTGGAAAAACTTAATGAAATTAATAATCATCCATATATGTTAATTAATGTCAGCAATGGGATTGTGTGAATTGGGCGTGCCTGAGTGAAGGCTGTGAACATTTCGATCATTTGTTATAAATTCTTTGCGTATTGTAATTAATTACAATTAAGATATTATCATTTAACGGAAATTTAATGTTTACAGAAGCTAATTTGAAATGTTTGCTATTGGATGCTTACTTGTCAAATACGTTTATAAAAGTAAGGTTAGGTACGTTTGGTGATATGTTCACAATGAACTCTTCAGCGCCGACTTTGACGTCTTATTAAAAAAACACATATATAATCTATTCACGATTGATTTGCCATCCAACAGGCTGTGGAAATCTGGGGGAATGTGTGGTATCATTGAAATTTGTCAATTAATTAAGTTGGGTTATGTTAGTTTTTCTTAATGGAGGTTATGATTTTTGAAAGCAGGCAATGTTGCCAGTGGAGCTTGTTTGTTCATTTAACGTCCGCCTATTTTTGCTCAATATTGGTTTATAATACTTAGATATAATAATGATTTCATTATAAATAAAATAATAACTATAATTTAAATGTTGTCGTAACACATTTCAAATACATATTGCTGTTCTTTTTACACGAGAATTCTGAAATCAAATCGTATGTATACAGAGCATATTCCACGCCATTCTTTGTTGTCCTATATTTAGGTCTTGCAGCAAATTAAGAAGAATTAATGTCCATGCCGCTCATGTTTCAAATTGATATTATGGTAGTCCAGTGGTTGACTATTTACCTCTGGTGCTAAGATACCCAAGTTCGTATTCCACTGATGTCAGTGTTTTTCTCGGGCGAGATAAAAACTGTAAAACACTCATTCACAATTTAGATGCCAAAAGAATATCCCCTACCCTATTCCTCCTTCATGCTATCACTAGAATCTGAATCATCGGCACCCTCCGATTCTGAATCAGATTCCCCAATTGAAATAATGAAAGGAGGAATATTTTCAAACGATAAATTTCCCAAATGTTTTGTCCACTCTTCCGAAATAAGTTTTTCACAACGCTCACAGTTGCGCTTTTTCAAAATTTCGTACGTTACGTATCTTTTATTTCCGTCTGCTGTAAAAGGTTTAATTAATTCCCAAAGTTTTATTAGTAATTTTGCCCTGAATTTCGACTGACTAGATTATTTTAGAAACGTAGGGGACTCTAGAGCTGGCAACACGGCAATTTCACTTTGACATTGCTAGAAATCAATCAAATAATATTTAAGAAAGGCAACTTAAGAAAAAAAAAGCACAGCCTACTGGATGGCAAATCAATCGTGAATAGTGTATAAGTCAGTGTTATATGGAAGGGGGTGCTTGTACGTTAGTTCTCTGCATTAAAGCAACATTACTAATTTTCTGTTTGCGGAATATTTTTCTTTTAGTCAATGAAACTAAACGTAGACGCCCATCTTAAAAATGTCTAAAATTCAATGAAAGGAAAAGACGTTAAAAGTAGAAAAAATTAGTTCTATTGGTGAGAGTTTCAGGCAAACTCATATAATATCACTGATAGAAGTTGCCATTTACCGATGTGTTTGTAATTATGCCGTAAAGTTTAGGCAAAGAAATTTAATAAACGATAGTTGCCAGGTACTTATCGGTACCACCCACCGGATTGGGTAATTGGCGCAACTCGACCCTTGGATTAGTGACTCTTTCCGGCCACCCGGATTAATTCAGGTAAAATCGGCGCAACTGGTATATGCCCGCCATTCACTACTCAACACATTACCAGGAAATGTTTAGAATGATTCGTTGTGTCACATCTCGGTACTGTATAAGGCTTGTGTATTACTGAAGTGCCATCTTAACTTAGTTTGCAAACACAGACAGTTTGGTTTTTTACTCTTGTCTTATATTTCCACCAAATTTAACATTTTTACAAACTATAAGTAGGGCTGAGACAGAAGAGTTGGTTTTGCTAAAAAAAAAACTGAGGCATTAATAATCGCGCGTGATTTTCGTTTAAGGTACTCCATACAAAGCATTTGAGGTTATGTTTCTACGAGATGTCACGTGACGTACGAGTTTAATTCGTTTCTGTTTCAAAAAGTTAGGTTATGTTACTCACTTGCTAGATATTTATTTGTGCGCTGTCTGTAGAAAACATAAAATCATGGAAGTAAAATTTCATTAGTCTTGGACGTTTTGAAGCGGCCTGTTTGGTGCGATTGATTTGGCGCAGACCAATTTAGGCGCAAGTACAGTTGAGCGCAGGCCGTTTGGGCGTAAGGACGATTGGGCACAGAGACGTTTGGGCGCAAACGTATAACAAAGTGACTCATTTTATTAACAGTTTTGTGTTATTAAAAAAATTGCTGTTTTACCCAATTTTAGTAATAAATCCAATTGCCAAAAAACTGAATTAATAATAATATCCTCATCATTGTTGTTGAAGCAACAATTTCTTGATATTATGAAAAAAGATAATATGCTTAAATTCTATAAAATACCCGTGCTGAAAACTTAAAATAACACAAATATAAATACATTACTTAAAACTCAAACAAGTACATCATTTTTTGTGATTGATTATTACATTTTTTTTACTATAATACATTTTTGCGCCCAAACGGGTCTGCGCTTAATCTAGGGTGGCGTCAAATCGGGCGCGGCAAATCGGCCACGCCTAACGCCCGGTTCCTAAATTTCATAGTGAATTTACCAAAGATAGGTTTAGGTATAAATTTTTGCTGCTCTTTATATACGGCAAATATAAGAAATTGTTATGTTCTTTTAAAATTTGCCGCTCTATATGAATTCCGTAATTTGATTGCCTCTCTATAGGATTTAAAACGTCATTTGAATTGCCGTTTGTATGTTAACAGTTATGTTGCGTCTTTCTAAGTTTGAGTTATGTTGACAGTTCCCTTTTATAGGCTCAAAATTGCCGAATGTTGTTTTTTCGCGCTTGACCTTAACACGCTTCCGAGAACTCACGTGTCCCTTATTCTGGAACATTTCATCTCATTTCGTAATATGGTGCAATCTTTTTTTGGGGAATGAAAGGTCGTGTTGCGTTTTTACAGTCAGTCAGCCTTCCACCTTTAATGGCTCCGGACCTTCCCAAATTCCATCTTCGGGGAAGGTTTGTTAAAAAAATAAAGTACGCAACAAGCTTGGGTCCGAGACGAACGTTCATGGAGAGCGGGTTTTATCGCGGCACCTGTTAAATTGAGTTTATCGTACCAAATATTGCTTCAGGCAATTAGTATCATTTCGACGAAGTCGGGTCTAATAAATGTTGACAGTGTAGCCTGGTTACAGAACAATCAAGTGTGATTGTTTTTTTTTCTTCGATTCATTCGGATAAAAGCGTTTGAACCCGTCAAAATGTGATTGTTGGGTCTGTTGGTGATACAAGCGTTTGAAATTCCTGTTGCCCTCAACGTCGACTGTCCCCGTTGGAAATAATTCAGCTGATCCTGTTGGGAATAATCTGCTTCCCCAGGAGCGTACTTACCAATGTTTCGTCCCCTGATTTCCTGAGGCCTTCTACCTTTTTCCCGGACCGGAAAAATACCCCATTTCTTGACTATTCCTGCATCTGGAAATCAACCCCCCTGGAATTGTGCCTGCCTCCATCGGAATTCAAGGTAAAGAACCTGTTTTTTTATGCAGTGTAAAAGAAACCTTTTTTTTCTCGCGCAAACTTGCAAAATTTCACGTTATTGAACTTGCGATCTTCAGTCGCCATTTGTTTATTGTTAATTGTAAAAAGATATTAATACTGTATTTTTCCTGTAAACTCTACGCCATTGGCCACACAGATTTATTGAAATATCCTAAATATCGTGTGTCAACGGCGGCGGGTTTTGTTTTCTTGGACGTTCAAATATTATTTGTAAAACCATAAAAATGCCATTTCCTGTCTTTTCTTTTTGTTTCGCCATTTCAATAATTTCATTATATGTGTTTTAAAATTTACTGCCTCTTTTATTTTTGTGTACTCTGTATTTGTTTGTGTAAGACTTTTGCAAGCTTAAATATATGTATAGGAGGAGGCACAATAAAGGTGAGTTCCATTCCCGTGAGCTGTTCACTTCTCGGCCTTCCACGAGGACCTACAATCAGCTGGATTTGGAAGGTGGCGCCCACAAATTTTGACTTACCCTGTACACAACTAAAGATTTCCTCCCGTAAGCGATTTTCACGAACTCCCCTTACTCCTCTGAGCTAAGCGGTAGGCCGTTTTCTACCTATCCGGTTACGGGTCGTCGGAAAAGCTCGATTGGCCCGTAACAAAATCCTTTAATAAAGGAAAGAGTGCGATACTAAAATTCGCTTTTGTTGTTGTTGTTTATAGAATACAGGGTGTCCCACAACGTGAGGTCATTACTTTGTGTACGAAACCTTTATACCAAATATAGTTAAAAATTCTAAAAGTTTTGCCCTAAAATAAACCGTTTTCAAAGTACAGAATGTTAAATTATTATTTATTTTTATATTAGTTTAAATTAACTATAAAGATTGTTCTAAATGGCCACCGCTGCTCTCGAGACAATCCTGAGTCTTCTTAAGACAGATCCTGGTTGCCCTATGTAACATATCATTGTTATTCCGAATTAGTTCTGCTGCTTCAAAAATGCGGTGGTGGTTGGTACATCATATCTTTCATATTGCGCCACAAATAATAATCTAAACAAGTTAAGTCCGGAGATCTTGGGGGCCAGGGGTGCTGTTCTGCTCTACAAATTACATGTCCTTCAAACCGTTGATTCAAAAATGGTCTTACACGTAACGCAAACTACCACATACCATGTCTGATCGCTAGATGGACGTCATCTAACAATCCTCCCAAATGATATTCTAGAAAATTTAAATATCTCTCGGCGGTTAAATTGTTCTCAAAAACGAATGGATCAATGAGCATGTTATCAATAATTCCACACCAGATATTTACTGAAAACCTATGTTGATAATTTGATACTATGATTTCGTGTGGCTTCTCCAAATCCCGAGTTGCTGTTCTTCTTGTGCATTAATCCATTCCTTGTGTAAATGTAAATGTAAATGTTGCCTCATTCGTGAATAAAATTCACCTGAGCGACCTCACGTCATGGGACACCCTGTATACTGTTTTATATTAGATTATATGTAATTAAGTACTTAATTTTTTTTATATCACCTTTCAATAGTTTTCTATCGGTTGCCTAGCGGAGCCCTGCGGACGCTGGTCAAACGGTATTCGTAGTCCAGCACAATCCGTGCTGGTCAGTACTTGGGTGGGTGGACCAATATAGTGGCATATGCAACTGGTCGTGCTTCGGAGGGTACGTAAAACCGTCGGTCTCGGTTGTCATCATACAACCATCTTTGACAATCGTAAACCTTGTAGTGGAACTTCTCTTCTCTGTTCGACGGGCTAGGATTAGGGCTTACAGAACCTACTCTATTGTGCGTAATTAACAGGTCATTGGCCTGTACACAGACGAAGAAGAAGAAGTACTTTATGATTAATTTCATACAAAATAAGCTTTTTATCTCGTAAACTTAGTTTACAATTCACCGTTTCTGAAATAAAGAGTAGAATTAAAATTTTGTTGATGGCCGTTTAGATTTTTATATCAAAATACCTAACAACTTTAAACTATACTTAAACGCTGCTATTCTGGTACCTCGGGGAATACCTAAAACCGTTGGTCCCCCTGAGTTAGTGAGCCACGGCATTAACTACCTTAAAACAGGGTTAAAGTGGCAGCAGGGTGTGGAACCAAGGCTTTGGAAACCATTTCCCATACGCACTATACTGAAGGATTCCGCGGCGGGAATATGCAACGATATAGCCCTTCGATGCGTGATATTGCATCAAGGAAGAGTGTCTGAACCAACTACATCAGTACAGTCAGAAAACACACTGTAAATAGTGTGGACACCTTGCAAATATAGGTTCTGATTTATATTTTATAAAGAACAAGTAGTGCCAATACAGTAATTGACTCTAGGAAAAAAAAAGACGACGATGTCACGGAAATAGTGTAATTTTTTAGATTTTTATAAATTTTATCGGGGTTGCAACGGCATTTAGATTGAAAATATCAGGAATATAGAAGACTAACTAAATTTAAATTTACCAAAATGACCGACGTTCTTATTAAATGAAATGATAAAATTGAATGAATGTTTTGAGAAATATTTTTTCTACCCAATTTCCCCGGTCTTTTGAACTCTTTCTATATAATACTTTATTGGTTTCTTAGTAGCCTAGTTAATATATTAAATTAAAAATGATTTCCCGTCATTAATAGCATTACATTTATTTTTGAATGGTGTTATTTGTGAAAAGCACATCGAATCTTAAAGTGAAATAATAAACGGGAATATTTACGATGAAAACTAATTAGTGAAAAATTTAATTCCAAAATAATTTTTTTAGTTATTTGAATTGCCGTTTACATCATTCTGACGGTCGATTACATTTTTATCAATGATGGAAGTAATTTTAGTTTGAAATGTTCTGAGATAAAGCACGTCATAAAGTAAATTATTTGTATCAATCAGTGAAGATATGTAATATATTTTGTCAAATTGTCATTCAAGGCTTGAACGAAGCCACAGATATTCATTCTGTTTGCATAAAATAGCTGCGAAGTTTTGTAAGCTCGCAAAAACACAATAGTCTACGGTAAATGAGTTGTGGAACTGGGAGAATGGATCCCAACGGAATTTTTCATTGTTGCCAATTATCACAAAAGATTTAATGGAAATTAAAACGACTAGCACAGCTGCTACCAATTTTCTCCGACGCAAATTTTGATTAAGTTCCGTGGAGAAAGACAATGAGTCTCTAAATTTTAGGTCCTGTAGGAATTTCATTTTGAACCGTGCTTCATGAATCCACCGAACTTTTTCCTCTTTGACTACAGGTAAATATTTTATTATAAGTAATTCAAATACTAGCAAGGACAATATTAATTAGAACAAAAATATAATAGTGCATTATACCCGCCAGTCATTAACTACTATTTAATATAAATTAAGTTGTCAGATTCAATAACATTTTGGAGAAAGATTTACTTGTTTGACAATTATAACATATTTAATAGTTAAATAGTATTACTTGACAGTTGTGAAAGTACAGTGCACTTACTATCGTTTTAGCTACGGCTTTACTTCTTATCTGACAGTAGGTTCATTTTCAGATTTCCTCCCCCCTACAAAAATCTCACAGACCTAGGCTAGATTCAAACCTACGTCCCTTGGATCTATAGGCAAATGTGCTAACCACTACACCACTGAGGCCGGTAAATAGTGTGTGTATAGTCTCTCCTAAGATGTCTGCATACCATGTTGTTTGATTTTTTGTTTTCATATTTAAAAAATAAACAAAGCAATAACAACGGGTAACTACATTGAAGCATTCGCAGAATGTACCATAAAGTTTGCTTTATATTAGGCCATAAAAACATATACACAGGAATTAGTAATATCCATATCAGATATCATATTTCTGGTGTTCGGATTCTATTTAATTCGTATTTGTAACTCAGCGCTGGGGAGAAGCACGTGGTAGAAAAGATGCCCGTGTTCAACAGGGAAACAAAAAGGCTGTTAACGACGAACCAGATATCAGGAGTGAAAGTGATTTTACTTTTAAAAGGTCTAGAAGCCGTTGTTTATACCTATCAAGTGGTTATTGTGCTATTAAATTGATTTTTAAGCTATAATGCTTTAGGATTCTGTTTAATAATTACAGTAAATATGTTTTTAATGTAAAAAAATCAAATAGTATGTTCTATGTTCTATATTATTTCAAATGGTTGTCGGTTGTTAGTTCACAATATTTTTTAAATTAACGGAATTCTATTATCTTAGGTTGAGAAAATCCAAACCAGTGATATCTAGATACCTTGACGTAGTTAATACACCACTATTTACTTAACATTTCGAAAAAATGTGAAAACCCAATCCCGATAAATTCAATGATAATTTCTACCAAACTGCGAAAATATTAAAAAACTTATACGGGGTTGGCAGGTGTTCTACATAAACTTTAGAGAAGAATCAGTAAGAAAATTGAAACTGGACACAGAACAACATACTGTGAGATGAATTAGTGTATTAGAAGACGAACTAAATGCTGAATCCAGTGGAACCAACATTAGAGAAACAATTCCTCAAAACACTAAAACAATTTAGGTTCAAACATTATTGGTAGTAAGGAAAATATCTCTGGGGAGGAAGAAACCGAAACCCCCCAACAGGAAACCAGCCAATAAGTAAAGCAAAAACTGCAATGAAATTCTGCAGTTTAAAGAGCAGGACCAAGGTGAAGAGAGAAGACGAGTATAAGCAGAATGGAGGAAGATCGGGTAGGTCTCTGTGCAACAGTAAAATTGTTTAGTTTAACATTATTAATATTATTATTCATAAATAAACATCATGTTCTTTGGCATCCTAATTTATCATTTATAATTGGTAAGTAATTATATACTCCTATAAGATTATAAACAATTTCCACTGGATTCGTTTTCCATGATTAAAAGACAACACAGGAAAGCATTACAAGATAAAGAAAATATTGAAATGTTTTTTGGTTAATTATAGTTATATAACATTACGACTTTCAGTCTATTTTAACAATATACAGGGTGTTAATAAACAACACCAGAATCCTTTAGAATATGTTTAGAATATCAAAAAATAATAAAAGTTCGGGTAAATATGGCCCCGAAAACTTGGCGCTACTGAGTTATATGTGTCTGAATTGGTTGGTATTACCAGTTTTCTATGCTGACACTATTCCTCTACTTCTACGTTAGATACTTGTATAATCCTACACTTTTTAGATATTGTCTAATTCGTGATTTCAAAATCCAGATTCGATTCTGTAGGTATTTACTGTTGTTGTGAAATTGGTTCGCTTTCATAAGAAGCCTTTAGACACCGTTAGAGCATAGAATTGGGAAAAGGCAAAATTGCATCAAATTTAAGACAAGTAGAGTAAAGCCGTGGAAGAGAAGGGGAAATCAGAATAAGTAGATGTATGTAGTATGTATTGAGTATCCATGCAATTAACTGCAAATTATTGTAATATTTATACAAACGAACGAAATAGTAAAATTTTATATATCAGAAAGGATCTATAACATATTAAAATAAAATAGGAGATAAGGGTATATTATTGTTCCGATGGTTGCCTATACTTGTTTAAAAATGACTTTGTATTTCTTCTTCCCATACTCTACACTGTAAGGCACTACCAACGTTGTTAGGTGCTAATTGGGTTGCTTATATACGGAGAAAGCTCTTTGAAAATTAGGTACCTCTCTGTACACTGCACTTCTGTGCACTAAGTTTAAGTGGTAGATCTCAGCTGTCTTGTGTCATCAATAGCACGCATCGCAAAGAAATGGATGAGATCATAAATGTCCTTGTTAGAATGGCGCACATTGAAAAAGGTCAAAACCATAAGCGATATTTTTCTATTATGGAGGATAGTACATAGAGGCAGCCATAGACATTGTGGTTTCATAAGAAATTTTCATCTGAAAAACTAAGTACCTATACTGTTCAACGGTATATTTTACTTTACAACTTTAATGTTCGATTTTATGTTTAATGTGAACAACGTTGGCGTAAGTGAAAATATATTAAACTTTCGAAGATTAAATCTTATAAAATAGCATAGTATTAAAAACATATAGCAGATGCAAGGGCGAACATAGAAAAAATGCCTTGCCAGAAAGCAATTGGTTGAGCGTTTACAAACAATAATCACAACAAACTTGTTACGTACAGCTTGGTGTCGTGTGCAACGGACGAGTGTTGACCGTGCTTATACGACGGGTATATAAGAAGTACATATTTCAGTGAGAAATCATTTTGTATTCTTTGAGGTTTACATATTCTTTTGTTGTAGATTGTGAAATAAAAACAAATTATTAATTTTCTTTGTCATTTGGTGATTTTAAACTGTTGCTTCTTCAAATCTTTTAGCGAAACGGTGTTCCGGTGAGTTTCGGCTTACTCTCTAATCCCTGAGTAGATGCTTAAAATGGGACATGAAAAATTGTCGACAAGATAGAGCTTGTGTACATAACCTATTTTTATTAAAACAAAAAAATAGCTACAATAAGCGTTTGAGTTGGTTCTACCCCCCTCTACTTCAATTACTAAATTTGTCACATAACAGTTCGCTCATAAAGCCTACATATTGTCGAACTTCCTTCAAATTGGTATTAAGGATAGATAGATAGACATGCTGGGAACACGTTGTGGACAGTACTAAAACGATCAGTACGGAGACAGATCGCAGCTGTCATCGCGACAGTGACAGTCGTTGCGACACGTCCTTGACACGATGACAGCTGATTCTATCTGTTCTATTGATTGTGTGCGTGTTTCTGGGATGTAAGTCCACCCTAATACCCGCTGTAGGGTTTTTCTTGAAGCTTTAATGTTTTGCTTTTGGTAGCTCCACTTCAAAACCCTTTTATTTTTAATTTGTCAAAGTATCGTGTAATTAACGTTGTATGCGTTATGTATTAATATATTATGAACGTGTACTTATTAATTGAATGTTTTAAGAAAAATAAAGATGAAATATAAATTTTTAGATGTCTACTTCCAGTTTTTATTCATAAGTGTTAGGTAGGCCATTGTCCTGTAGACAGCAGAAGAAGAAGTACAATAACATAACCTAAGTTTACTAAGTAACTAGATCCGAAGGTAATATCTAGGTATTCTCAGCAATCATGTAGAAAATATTAGAAAACAGATCAACGTAAATCTTGCGCCGACTATCTTTAAAATTCTTGTAAAAAACATCAGAATATAAAATTGCACTGATTACGCTGAATTCCCATTTCTAATTTTCTATCATCTTTCAAACACGATTTGAGTAGAAAAATTTTATGGGCACTTTCTAACACTATTTTCCCAAATAACTGATTTGTCGAAACTAAATCTTAGCTGACAGCTCGGCTGTCACCCTGAAAGTCACTGAGATATCGGTTTTTATGACAGTGTAAACCCTGTTACTATTTTATTAGTTTTATATTTTAAATCAGAAGACGCCTGAAGCAAATCTAGAGCCATTCATTCCAATGAAAGACGCAGAATATAGAGGTCTGATTTGTAAAAATTTTTGTTACGATCAAAATATACAAGGTAGATTTCCTACCTATTTTTTGTTTGCAGAATACGGTTGAAGGTGTAAGTAGTTATCGTTAGATTTTTTCACGTCCAATAATATGGAAGTCTATTTAATAATACATTGTTTTGTGAAGATATCAGAAGATAATCCGAAAAATTTAGTCAAATACGTAACTTGAGACATTTAAACATAGTCTTTACGTAGCAACGATATTTTGAAAATAATGTCTAGAGCAATATAGTCTAGCCTAGCCTAGCCCTAAGATCATATAGTTTTTTTTGCAGATGTCTAATAGCTTGTCGTCTTCTAAATAAACTCAATAAGGAAAGGTATTAGGATTCATACTTAATTATTAATGAGAATCTCACTCAGCGTATTTCTCTTTCGACAGACTCTATATTTATATTTTTTAAGTTTCTGGTGGTGTAGAGTGTTGACATCAAAACAAAAGAATAGAGGAATATCTTCCCCTTTGGCAAGATGGGTAATTGGTATTTTGGACAAGACTATGGTTAAACAGTTTTACACAATACCAACAGAACCTTTTCTTTTAATATTGTTGTTGCGATGGCTTTCGTGTTCATTTACTGTAACGATTTGGATATATGAGGGGTGTTTCAAATTTTTCCAACCTAAGTAAGTTAGAATAATAATAGAGCAACGAATTTTTTAAAATTTTATCTTAATTTCCTTTAACATTTATACACTACGAGATTTCAACAATGCAGACCTTCCAAAAAATTATTTTTGTTGGAACTCAAAATATTCATATACTATTTTTTTCTTATTTTGGGCGTAATATTCCTTTAGCAGTTGCGGTTTTTAGCTGCATGTAATTTATTAAACGAATTATTTTAGTATTTCAAGAAATCAAGGAATTATTTTGATTGCAGGTAGTTGGAAAAAGTCCGTCGTAGCCGGTCCCAAGCCAGGTTGAGAAAGAAGGAAGGTTGTTCCTTGGTTGGTATCTAAACCACATTTGAAATATTCGAAAGAAGCCTCGGCTGGGAGGGATCATAGAGTTGACGACTCAGTTAAGAAAATGGACAAGAACTTTGGAATTTAAGAAAGATTTAAAATGGAGCATGGAACGTTAGAAGTTTTGCAAACAAGGTAGAGGAACTGGAAGAAAAATTAGATCAAAGAAATATAGCTATAACAATAATATTAGAAACAAAGAAAAAGTTAAAAGGAACTACAAGAAACACGTAATTATAGACAGCGCAGTAAAAGAAAGGAATAAAAAGACAGAATAAAATCATATAATTAAATAATATAATAAACAGAAGAATTATATCAGCAAGATTGAAGGTGGATAGGGGATATTTAACAGTAATAGGGTTATATGTCCCCGAAGAGGGAAAACAAGAAGAATCGGAAATGTTTTACACGAGACTTCAAGACATACTGAACAAAGTAAATAAAAATAACTACCTCATAATAGGCGGAGATATGAACGCCGGGATTGGAAATAGTCCTATAGTCCTATAGTCCATTATCAAGAATAAAGGGAAGTACGCATTAAATACTAACGGAAAACTTTTACGAGACTTCGCTGCTTTCAACAAATTACCTATTACAAACAGCTGCTTCAGAAATAGATGTACATGTACATAAATATACTTGGAATGAAAGAGAATCTAGGTCAATAATTGACTATGTCATGGTAAATGATAAATTGAAAAATATGTTAATGATACTAGAGTTACTAGAGAAGCAGACATTCAATCTGGCCATCACTTATTAATATCAACAATGAAAATGAGAGTTAGATGGCACAAAAAACCTAGACCTGACACAAAAAGCAAAAACTCTTTCAAAACGCACTTATTAGAACAACCAGTAAACAGATCTAGGTGTGAAATTAAATTAGATCAACAACTGACAAGTATAATAGGCACTAATGACATAGAGGAAGTATGGAAGCAGATCAACGCAGTTGTCATGAAAGCAGAGGACGAAGTTTTGGAGAAACGTAGCAAAGGTAGAAAAATATTAAAACTTCCTGGATGAAATGATGACATTAAACAATTGGTAAGACAAAAGAAAAGAGCTTACATGAAATGGTTCTAAACTAAGCAACTCTAAGATAGGACAGAGTATAAAAAACCATGTGCGTTTGTAAAGAGAGAAACTAGAAAGTTGCATAGGTCAAGATGATATAAAAAAACCAAAATTGGAAAGCTACGGGAATTGACATTAATACAGAATTAATAAAATATGGGCCAAAATTACTAATAAATCTATGTTGGGAGCAAAAAAAAAACATACCTGAAGAATGGAATATCGCAGTAGTAAAATCATTCTTCAAGAAAGCATGTCGACAAGATAGCAATAACTATAGAGGACTACGCCTCTTGAACAGTGCAGATACAATCTACCTAAAAATAATTAACAAGCGATTAAGAAATATTAGGGAGGCAATACTGTCAGAAGAACAAACAGGGTTCCGCAGGACAGATCATGTACAGACAACATCTTTAAACAAGAATTACTATAGAGAGCGCCGAAGAACAACAAAAAGAAGACACTGAAATCAACATCGGACTGAAACAGGGTTGCAGACTTTTTGCCACCGAATTTACAGACATATCAGTTAAAAAAGCGACATCGCTGTTATATACAGTTAGTAACAGCTGACTGGGAAACTCCCTCTAAAAAGCCATATACTATCTAAATAATATCACCCAAACTGATAATCTTAAAATTTCAGTTCCTAAAATCGAATGCTTAACCTTCAAAGAATCCATGCCGATAAGAGCCAAAATAGTTATAGAAGATCAATAATTAACAGAACAAGTATCTTATTTTAAATTCGTGGGAAGTGACATATCATATCACGAATGAAGCGAATACAAATCAAAAGATATCAAAAGATAATCATTTGGATGGAGCAATAATACGATTTCTGAATAATAAACTCACAAAAGAAACTATAGTACCAGTAGCAACTCACGTGGAGGTAAATAACAGCTGGCAAACATAGGATCCAAACAGTAGAAGAAGTTTAGAAGAATAGAGTACGTATCGCCAAAGATCAGCAGTGGAGTGAGAATATAAGGCGAAATTTAAAAATAGAACTTCTGACTGAAAGGTCCCAGATCCTGAGGCAAAATTGGACACAGCCTGTGATGACAATGGAGCACAATAGAATACAACTGAAAGCTTACAGATATACAGGTGAAGGAATCTGTGGGCAGATCAAGAAAGATGTGGTCAGATCAATAAAGAGTATGCAGGAACAAGCCAATGGCCCAAACCATGTAAGAAGAAGAAGAAGACGAGGGTCGTTGGAAGGAAAATTTTCTCAGCGGCTTACATTCTTAAGTGGTTTCCGGATTCCAGTGGTGAATACACGTTTCTTCAGCGTTTACAATGCAAGATTTTTATTGAACATTTCACTAACAATTGTTTATTGAAATCAATTTCGGCACCTATGTTCTAGACACTTTTAGATGATTATGCACAACCGGTTGAGCTGTACCTGAACAAATAACAATTTCTAGCAGTTTAAATCGGCGAGTAGGAAGGACCATTTTCTTATTTTCTCACTTGTAGTTATTGCTGTTGGTCTTCCTGATCTGGGCTCATCTTTCATAGGCTTTATTACTTAGTGCACTTCGCTACCCAAATTTGACGTGCGAGTAGGAGATTGTGTTCGTGCCGTAGGCATTTCAAGTGATGTTTTAATTTCTTTTAGTCTGCATTGTTTTTCAGCGTCTGAAATGTAACGCCTTCTGTTCAAAAATTTTGCTTAAGAAAGGTGTATAATTTTTACGAAAATAACACACTTGAATCAAATTTTATCTTTTGACTAGTGCAGGGCGGTATTACTATATTATAATTATCGAATATCGACACCAGGTTGGTATCGGACCATTGAAGGATTTAAAATACTGAAAGTACTGAGGAATCGAATGTACCAAGGCATGTAGTGTTGATGCTTTAATACTTCGATAAAGCCCCCCTGTAGATACTTGGATCGTATTGATACTTCGATACTTTGGATATTTCTCTATTTTTGATACTTTCAATTTTTTGATATTGGTATTAACACACAATACCAGGAGGACCTATCGAATTGAAGCTTTGAAAAATTAACGGCCTACCACCTTAAAGCCGTCTGGTTGAGAATAGATGGAACTCCCCTGATATGTTTTGATAAAAATTATAATGCCATATATTTTATTAGGTTACAACTTATCATCGATTTCTAAGCAACTTGCTTCTTTAATCCTTTGTTTGAAGAAATTCATAATTAGCGCATAATGATAATAAGTCTTCGTTTATTGCCAAATATAGGACAAATACGTGTATGTAGATCTACCATGTACTTTTACAGAGTAGTTGAGTTAAAAGCAAATTTAATTACCGGACACAATTTGAATACCAATCTATTTAAAATGAGTCAAACCAGCGGGCTGATAGTACCACATAGATAATATGCAATCAATTTAGGTTTGTTGTGTTTTAATTAAGTCACAAGCGAATTTGGGATTTACTGTGCTGCTGCTACATGGAAAAATTACGCTGGAAACAGTTCAACACACAAGAATTCCTATCAGCTTTGTTGAGCGGAGCACACACCGCCCGTGCGTTTGTTAGCATGAATAAGAACAACAAAAGAGAAGGATACTTCAGCAATAAAATTAAATTAAAATGCAGGCGCTACTGTCCTGACCTGAATGTAAGGTCTGACGAGTTATAAGATCGATATACTATAACTCTGTTACTTATAGTAGCGTTCGTAAATCGGGAGATTTTCTTTCTAGCAGGGTTGATATCAGCGCCCACAACGAATTGCGGTTCGTTCCCTTTTCACAATCGTATCTGACCCATTTACCGAAGGAGTTTGCAATGTTAATAGTATTTATCATATCGGCCATCGTAATTCAGTGGCGGGGGCTGAAAAGTCTGGGGAAGCTTTACCGAAAAATCGAGACTTCGCTTAGAAAACCCACATAGATTTACAAGCGTACCTATTGTGTATCAGTTAAAAAGAAAATTACCCGAACGATTAACAAACTTATTTGAAGTAGGGTGCCTAGGGTTGAATTAATTACATCATAACCTAAAGCACTAATTATAAAATTAATGCTCATATTTATTATTCTGCTAATGCAAATGACATGTTAAAAATAGCAAGCATACTAGGATAATTTATCGAAAATACACCAACAGTAACCTAACCATTTCATGCACATTTATAGAGCCAATAATAGCTTTAGCACTAATTATCAATGCTTTGTACTGCTCGTTAAGTGCTAAACTATAATGTCTCTAAGAAAACTATGTTAATATTTAATTAACTGTCAAGAGCAATTTGTGATGATTTTAGTCTTACAAATACAGGGTTAATCACGTAAGATAGTGAGCCTACATACAAATTAAGTTTCATGATGGTAAAATGGTTTTCTAAAAACTTTATTTCGACCTTCAAGGGAATCGTGAAGCAACTAGGTTACAAATTCAGATTAAACTATAATTTACATTTCACACGTTATTATAGTTTCTAAGCTATTCTAGGAAGGAAGATAACGTTATCTTTGCAGTGGTCATCAGATCATATTACGTAACTTACATGTTTTATGCAACCAATTTTATAAGGCGCCTTACTTCTCTTTAAATAATAAATGTTTATAAAGTGTGATCATTTGATCGTATAACATGTAGGTAAGCTACACCTCTCACATATGCAAGAAATGCAATTTCTTGTTAGCTATAAAAATATTTTCACATAGTGCTTTTAGGCGTTTGGTTAGAAATTTGCAGCAATATGAACACATTGCCAAGTCAAAGGTGAGACAACAATATGCTCCAACTGTAGAAGCTGAAGCGGCAGTCAACGAAAAAGTAACTGGTAATCCCCATATAAGCCAACGAGCAGTCCCAAGAACTGTAGGCTTTAGCCAAAGTTCAGTATTTAACTTTTTAAAAGAAAACCGGTTTGATCGTTACCGCGTCACGTTAGTGTTGCAACACTTTACCGAACATGATTACCCATGTCGTGTGAATTATTGTCTGACTATTACTGAATTTTTAAGAATCGAAGTTACTATTGATCCATTGGTTCTAAGAAATATTCTCTTTTGTGACGAAGCGACGTTTAATAAGAATGGGCGTGTAAATAGACACAATTGCCATTTCTAGTCACAAGACAACCCACATTGGATTCGGCAAACAAACTTTCAAAGAATGTTTACTACAAATGTGTGATGTTGTATCGTTGGTCCCCACTTCATAGAAGAGAGTTTAAATAGGGAAATGTATTTACATTTTTGGAAAATGATTTGCCTCAATTTTCAGAAGACATTCCTCTTTGTGTTAAATAGCGTATGTGGTTACAAAATGACGGAGTACCTGCTCACTTGCATAGAATTGTAAGAAATAACCAAGATGACACTTTTCATAATAGATTAATTCATCCCTGGCCTCCACGTAGTGCGGACTTGACTCCGTAAGATTTATTTTGTGTGGTAAAATAAAAAACGACGTCTACGAAACTTCCGTAGAAATTAAGGAAGATATACGTGAAAGAATTATTGAATCATATAGGCCAATGCTAAACTCGTGTGAGAAATTCTCTTCTACAGCCGATTGACTTATGTGAAAAGCAAGGTGGGCGGTGGTTTAAACATTTATTACGTCATTAGATTTTTTTCTTTCTGTTTATTTCTACTTTATTTTTCTCGTCAACATATTTTTATAATTTCTTTAACTTTATCTGCGTTTATTAAGTTTAAATTACAATAAATAAATATTGTAATTATACCTGTTGCGAAACTGTAGTTTGTTGATTAGTAGACAATTGCGGCGTAGTTTCTTAGTACTTCCAAAGTAAATACTTTGATTTTTATGTATTAAAACAATGTAAAGGTTACTACGATACCTATTGTATACAAACAGCTGTAATGTATGTAGTCTACTACCTGTTACAAGATACAGTTATCACCCTGTATGTTGATAGTTGTTTGTGAATAAATGATATACAAATTAAATTGTATGACAACAATAAGAGAGGAGATGTCCTTTTAGTTTAAGCTGAATGCGAGCTATAATTTGTAAAATGGGTTACATAAACATATATATGTAGGCTCATTATATTATGTGCATATCCCTGTGTATATTATGCTCTGTTTGTAGATTGTATAGAATACTGTTCAGATTCTTTCAGATTTAAAATTAATTTATTTGCAAACATATTTCTTGAAAATTCATGGACCTTACCATGGGACATAGAAAGCTAGTATAACGTTTCAAAATAGGAGTCTGGGTATTACAGTATGTCATAGTACGCTGTGTTCAATGAAACAAATAGACTGGTTAAAGAAGTCGTAGTAGCAGAAAATGTAACAGACAATACAAGTACACACAGTTACAAAAAAGTTACATTGTAATATAAACCATCAAAGAGAAACTAAAATGAGACTGAAAGAATTAAATCAATAGAGGAAAGAAGAAAAACAGGAAGAGGCATGAAAGATGTTATACAGCGACCATACTAAATACTATAAAGTCCTCCCAAGTATGTTTTAAATGTCGGCTCAAAAGTAACTAGAAGAAATTAAATATGTACCGCAACTAATGAAAATTGGAAGAGACTCGGTGAGGACAGGACATCAGGCCTTTGTAGATTATTAGGAAGCCTTCGGCAGCATTAAAACCTGCGTCTTCTTAACAATAAGGGGACACACATAAAATAGAAATAACAAAATTTATAAAACTACCGCGATAAAGGGTGGATGTTGTGAAGAAATTCCCATTTACTTCCTTCCGCCCCTTAACCTACCAACCCCCGAAAACGTCACCGTGCGTCCCCCGCTTAAGACACCCTCTGCACAACCCCTCGCGCTACAAGTTATATTTTTAACGATTAAAGAATACCGACATACTTGAAAAGAAAAGCGTATGTTACGATAATTTCATATGGTCTAGTCACCATGGCTATAGCAAGAAAAACTGCAGAACAACTAAGAATCACTCAAAAGGCAATGGAAAGAATCATGTTATGTGCTTATTCAAGAAACAAAATACTTAATAGCGAAATTCGTAATAGAACCAAAATAACTGATGTTATGGAGTACATAGAGTCTCAAATGGCAGTGGATAGGGCACATAGCAAGACAAGACATAAATACATGGAAACAAATAGTAACGTGCTGGAGATCGACAGCAACGAATAGGAGTACTGGACGACCTTGGAAGAGATGGATGGACGATGTTAAGACAATAGAAGGAAAACAATAGATGAGAATCGCAAGACACAGAGCATGGATACGTTTAGAAGAGGACTATATCCAACAATGGATGGATGGACAATAGGCCGAAGAAGAAGATTAAGTGAATAGGTATCACTCTTTAAATGTGTAAAGTAAACTGTTAACAGAGAGGAAAGCCGTTACAGTTTATTCGTTTATTTTACATTAAACTATTTCTCCTCTCTGTCAGCTATTTATTCATTGTAAAGCTGAATAGAAAAGCTTGTTACAGCTATCTAAGAAAGTGTCTTCCTCAATTTATATTATATATAATTGTATTTTCGCGATTGTAAAAAATTGTATTGCAATGTATGTATTTGAATTGAATACAGCGTACATAAATCTACTACGAAATAATTGAATTATTTTCAGTGAAAACGTAAATGTAGTGTATTGTAATTTATGTCATAAATAAAACATTAACTAACTCATCGCTGAATTGCAAAGGAGAGCTTGTAATTAATCCCGTTAAGCTACATGAAATGACGGTGGGTTTAATTAATTTTGAAACTAAACATCTACGATAGGTGAATGTAAATGAAAATTTGCCAGCAAAATGAGTCGATTAGGTATCGATTTATTTTCCTGCTGCGAGTGTAATTAATTGCACTCATTCTTTATCCCTAAAGATTTCTTTGAGAACAGGAGCTAATACGTTTCACACACATATATATATTGTGATGGATCTTATTTGGCCAGTCTATCTAAAGTCATTTTAAAAAGGATACTCGTGCATGGTGTCATGTCTTGGGAGTCGGTTTTCTTTTTGTAATATAAATTAGGGCAGGCCTTAATACAGTTGACTACTATTCTGGTTTGAGTAACTCTGCGAAACACATATTCGATGGTAAACCTACGATAAGAAGAATTTTGAGTCAACATCATGTTATTAATGAGATTGAAGATTAGATGCGTGTATTGGAGTACAAGAAGGAAATAAGTTGCAGTTAATGTGAATAAATTTTGAAACATAATCTAGAAAATGCAGATATTTAAAAGAAGATCCATCAGAAGAATGAAGATACTATTTTGTTTTAAGTGTTAGTGTATTCGGGGGCAAAAGACGTAATGTGGCAGTGAAATTTTATACATTTTAAAATTTATATTGTAATTTTATAGATCATGTCTCATTGATTAATTTTAGCACTTTTGATATTATTTTTAACTTGGGGGTTGCCTAGGGGTTGTTGATAAGATTTGATAAAAAAACAATTAGTGAAAAAGATTATAAATTTATCAAAATCTGTATAAAATAAGTTTTTTCCCAGTTAAAGGCTGTAATTTTTATATAAAAGAATATAATAAACTATTTCTTGTAATTAAAAGATTCAACTTACATGAATTTGAATTTTATTCTGCTGCAAGAAGATATGGACCCATTTGCAAGTACAACTTTGTGCTGTATTATGGAGGTTGCCTGTTCAGCGATATTATAAAACCAAGTGTAAGTACATCTGTGAAGTTCAAGAGATTTGTAAGAGGGACTCGTTGAAAAGGTAGTACTAATTTACTTATCTACAATCCTACTGAACTTACGGTTGACATGAGATAAAGAACAAGTTGGTGAAGCTTTACCTGTGTAATTGGGAATACCAGACCAAGTGAATGAGTCAATTGTGATAACTTCGAGTATTCTTGACATTAGTTAAAACCGATCTGAAGTTGGCAAGTGTATTAAGGCGATTTTAAGTGAGTAAGTTTTCCAACCTTTTGAACCTACTATCCTTGGTATTTATGTCTCATGCTCGAGCTACCGTGGTTATTTAAATAAAATTGAATTTGGAGGCAAATTTTCTACTTAATTTGTCACCTGGCGCCCATAAATTTAATAAAGTAACATATCTAATATCTACTATATCTGAAAGATTAAAATTGCAGTTGAAGTAGTATAAACATTTATTAGATTGAAATTAATTTAATTCATTTTTGGTTTTATTTAATAATTTTTATATTGACATTAACCGACTTGGATTTTGTATGTGTCTATTTTAACGAAATAACGATGCTAACTTGGGGCTATTTGTTCGGCCCGAACGTATTATAACAATATATATATAAATATGTCAAATCTTGAAAATGTTGAGCTATATTCCAGTGGTGACCGGTGAGGTTTTAACAAGAAGGTGTGCATTTTAAGTTTCAAAGGAAAAAAATATATTATTGTAAGAAAAAACTCACCTGAAATTAATGTGAAGTTCTTAAAAATACGTTAAAAGTTTATAAAATTGTTCTTGTAAATTGTTCTCAAACAATAATATAGGATAGTCATCGAATCAATAATTACTTAACAAAAGAAAGCACATTTAATTTTTAAAATGAAATTCTGCTCGTCGATTTTTCATCGAAATAAATTTGTCCGCTTTTTCTTCAAAATTATTAATTTCTTTAACTAAACTCTTGCTGATAGACATTGTAGCCAAAGCATTCAAGCGATCGTTAAGCATGGCGTTTCGTAAAAAGCTTCTTACACGCTTTAATGTGGAAAAGCAACGTTCAGCTTCGGCGATTGTCATAGGTGTCGTTCCAATAATATTTAGAAGTCTTAGTGTTTCCATAAAAGTTTGTGCCGAAAATCGCAGAATGGATGACAATTTAAACGTTAAAACGTTAGCTATAGAAAATGTAGAGTTAACTCATTTTAATTATTATTTAAATATTGAATCGAAAAGATTAATTGTAATATTTTAATCAGAGAGGGGGTACACCCGTGCCCACTTATTCAAAAACCGCCACTGCTATGTTCTCATATTACATTTAATTCGTACAGGTACTGGTGAGGTGGACGCCCACCTTCAATATAAATTTTCGAAATAGTTACTTTGAAAATAATCCACAAATTGAATGTTTAAATAATAGGTGGTGAATCGATGAGTTATTTTTTCACGAACGGATTAATGCAGTGTATACATATTTGTCATATCTGATGTAATGTAAAATCTTTTGGAAACTCAAAAAGAACTATTTAAAAGACAAACTTGTTGTTCTTGTTAGCTGGAATAAGAGAACATCATTTGACGGGACCATTCCCGACTCGGGAACACCGAGGTAATGACGATGTCTATCATAAAACTAAAATATTGTGCGCGAAATTCAAATTGATTACTATTTTTCTTCGTGTAATCTAGGTTAGTTACCTAAAAATAGCGAAATTATGTTTAATAAAATTGATAAGCGCTCTTGTAAAGTCTTTCTGCGACCGAATATCTCGTAAGTATCTATGTTTTGAAATAGGTATTTCTGGTGTAATAATAATTCGAATTAATTAAAATGCTACATATCTTGTAGCTTCGTAATTTTAAATTATCTTTCGCAAAAAACACGCATGCATTGATTTTTCATTGTTGGATTATTGTAGAGCCTTAATTACTACTTAAATGAATTTTTAACAAACCTTTAAGTTTAAAATTTAATTCACATCACACCCTTTTTGAGGAAAAACTCACAAAACTTGAAGCAAGTTTGTGGGACTTTGGCACTTCTATCACGTTTAAGAAAAACTCTGATAGCCATTTCCGAAGGATACATACATAATGTGTTTGTTTCACTTCTTACCTTCACATCACTGTATCTCTCTTATTTATTTTCTGATCAATTTGTAATTTAGGTCCTTTAAAAGAGTTATTATTACAAGTTTACTGCACAAGACTAGCCTACTGCGATCAAAAATAAATGATAAAATTGAAAAATCATAGTAGGTTTTATAAATAAATTTTTTCTATTTCGGTTTTATAAAGCCGTTCTAAGCGAGTTACGTTACCCTACACTATCTTATCATGTACGCCCACGGACGCTGCGTCCGCGAGACATTCTTATCTATTCATGTGCTTGCTTAATAATCATAATTTACTTTAAATGTAAAATGCAATTCTAGAATTAGTCCGTAAGTAGATTCCAATGTGTAAACTACATTGTAAAATAAAAAGTTAAATAAATTTTTTTAAATTGTTTCAACCTACGCATTGAAACTGGCGCAGTCGTACGGATTTTGGGGAAAAGAACATTAATAAATCTCTTGTTCTTTTGTGTATTTTAATACTTAGCCCAAAAATCAAAAAAATCGTTCGCATTAGAGACCGGAGAACAAAAATCGTCGAAGGCTCTATCGTGCAGTATTCTTTTGTGAGTGTTGATACGTTAAAGAAAAACAATTCAATCAATTTGTAATTTGCACCGAAGACCGGAGAACAAAAATCGTCGAAGGCTCTACCCTGCAGTTGCAACATCTGTAATCACAACGCTGGTTCCAGAAATCATCAATCCATCGAGGATCCTGACTATCGAAGTCAACAGTCCATAGTGGACATCAATCATCTTTAAACCTTCAAAATATGAAGTAAGTGCTTTCCAAAGTGAAAAGTCTTTTTACAGTGAAAAAGTATTTAAATAATACTAACATAAGTTTAAGTTTATATTTAAGTTCTTTGTATAGGGAACCCTGAATTAGGTCCTTAAAATAATTGTGTTATATGTCAATTTTACAACCAGCCAGGTTAATCATAAATAACGACATGGCAGTAGTATTTCCTCCAGGATTTCATGTATCCTTACTGAATGAAATACAGAGCTACGATGGAAATCCATCAACTCTTTCAGAATTTATAAGGTCCACTGAGACCATTACAAGTCAATTTGGCACAGAAAACCCTGCTGATTACATTAATAAGTTATTAATTTCATCTATACGTAATAAACTCAAAGGTCCAGCCCTTGAAATTGTGACTGGATATACATACAATACATGGAATAGCCTAAAACAAGTATTAATAGAGAATTTCGGTGAACAACGTTCCGAATTAAACTTGCAAATCGAATTAACCAGATTGAGACAAAATTACAAAGAATCACCAATAGATTTCTATAACCGTATTAGAACTTTATTAACCGCGTATAATTCCAAAATTGCTCTAAATAATGAATACGAATCGTATGAACAAAACTTTGATGATAATGAGGATAATGTAAATTTTCACTAGAAGCCTCGGAAAAAATTGAATCTTTTAATTTAGGAACTATTAAGTCTAATTTACCATATATAATAATACCAGGTACAGGCGAAAAACTACTCATAGATACAGGTAGTACTAGAACTATCATTTCACCTAATTTTGTTAATCGATACTTTCCAAATTCCATTTACACTCATAATTTCGAGATTAAAACTTCCCATGGAATATCTCATCACGACAAAATTGCTAAAATACCTATTAATGCTTTATTCAAAGAACCCGGAGATCATATTTGCTATATCTTTGATTTCAATGAAAATTATGTAGGACTAATAGGATCAGACCTATTATCAAATGTAAATGCTTCCATCGACTTCAAGTGGATGCATATTCAAACTGAAACAACCACCATTCCATTCTATTATAATGATTCAAAATTTAAACAAGAAACTCAAAAAAGAAATCAGTGCAATTTTTCAAAAAACAGAGGTAATGAAGTACCAATAAAATCAATCAATATTCCCCCAAGAACGGAAATATTTACAACACTACCAGCTGTAGGTAAAAATGGTAATAAGCTATCTCCCAAAATTAAATTTAATAATCATGTAATCATTCCTTCAGCGATCGTAAAACTTCACAACAATTGGTTCAAAACAAGCATAATTAACACTTCAGATAAAATCCAGGAAATTAATATATATAATCCACTAATTTTAGAAGAATATTCCCAAAATGAATCAATACAAATCAATCATACTAATATTAATGATAATAAGCAAATACTCGAGCAAAACTTAAAGAAAAATCTTAGAGTTGACCACTTAAACGAAGAAGAAAGATCCCACTTGACTCATTTATGTTACCAGTTTAAAGAAATTTTCTATTCACCAGAAATCCCCCTCTCATATATGTCATTGACTAAACATCACATACGTACTAAAACCAATACACCAATTTTTACAAAAACATATAGATACCCACATGTTCATAGGACAGAAGTCAAAAGACAAATTAATAAAATGCTATCGGAAGAAATTATCGAACCATCGGAATCACCCTACAACTTTCCTATTTGGGTAGTTCCAAAGAAAATAGATGCATCAAATACACAAAAATGGCGTATAGTCATCGACTATCGCAAATTGAATGAACAAACTATTGAAGATAAATATCCCCTCCCTAATATTGACACTATCTTGGATAATTTAGGCAGAGCAAATTATTTCACAACGTTAGATCTCGCATCCGGATTTCACCAAATCGAAATTGAACCCCGTGACCGAGAAAAGACAGCTTTTTCCACCGAGGAAGGGCACTTTCAATTTAAACGCATGCCCTTCGGCTTAAAAAATGCTCCATCAACATTTCAGAGAGCAATAAATACCGCCCTAACAGGACTCACCCCTAACCAATGTCTGGTATATCTTGACGATATAATTATATACTCTAGTTCTCTTCAAGAACACATCGAAAGACTAAAGAACGTATTCAAAACTTGTCAAAAACATAACATCAAAATCCAATTGGACAAATCGGAATTTTTGCACAAATCAATAAAATATTTAGGACACGTGATAACTACAGAAGGTATTAAACCAGATCCCTCTAAAGTTTCAGCAATTAAAAACTTTCCCTTACCAAAAACAAGAACAGATATCAAATCTTTCTTAGGACTTTTTGGATATTACAGAAAATTCGTAAAGGATTTTGCTAAAGTTACTAAATTTCTAACACATTGTCTTAAAAAGACAACAAAATTATTCATACCCCTGAATTTATAAAAAATTTCGAAAATTGTAAAAATATATTAACTAATGAACCGATATTGCAATACCCTGATTTTTCAGAACCATTCGAACTCACTACAGATGCTAGCAAATTTGCCATTGGCGCAGTACTCGCCCAAAATAATAAACCCGTTTGTTTCGCATCACGAACTCTAAATGAAACCGAACAAAATTATACAACCATCGAACGTGAACTTTTAGCCGTTGTATGGGCTACAAAGAAATTCAGACCTTACCTATTTGGCACGAAATTTAATTTATATACTGATCACAGACCACTCGTTTGGTTACGTAATATAAAAGAACAAAATTCTAAATTAGCAAGATGGGCACTAAAATTGGAAGAATTTAATTTTGACGTTCATTACCTTCCAGGAAAACAAAACAAAGTTGCAGATGCACTATCCCGGATTCAAATACATCCAATCGATATTGATTACCCTGATCGTTTAAATACACCAGAACCTAGATTTTCAGACAGCCGAATAGCAAGTCGATCAAGCACCCCAGATATAGAAAATATATTTGATAGACCCCCAGAAATCGAATTACCTTTAGAAACACCAAGCAATTCTAAAATAAAAATCATTTCAGATGTTCAAGTTAAACCCCCGAAAATTAAAAATCCACAGATAAAAACTCCCGACGAATTGATAACCAATGACGATATACAATTACCACCAGATCAAAATGACGATAATAATTCATATATTAATACAGTACACAGTCAACAATCATCCACACCAGTAATAGACATTTCTGAAAAACCACTACAATATTTTCAAAATCAAATAGAATTTATTAAGGTCACCATCCCAAAATCGATTAAAATTACAAAATATGAACACGTAACTCATTATTCAGTATTCTTTAATGATACAAATAAAATTGAAGTTTTTACTAGATTACTATTAGAACATTGCCAACCGAATTTAAATTATTATTGTTACTTTTCAAACGATAACGTATATATAGAATTTTCCAATTTTCTTAAAGATATAATAAATGAAAATACTCCAAAATTTCACCGATGTGTTAAACAAGTTATATATGTCACAGACAAGGATGAACGCAAAAGCAAAATTTCATCTTACCATTTAGGCAAAAATAATCACCGCGGAATCGGAGAATCATTAGAACATCTACAAAGACATTATTACTGGAAAGGAATGAGAAAACAATTAGAAGATTACATTAAAAGTTGTGAAACCTGCAAAACTAATAAATACGATAGAAACCCTAACAAGTTACCCTTACAATTAACACCTACACAAATGAGACCTTTTCATTCAATAAATATGGATATATTTCAAATCAATCAGATCAAATATCTAACAATCATCGATAATTTTTCAAAATTTGCACAAGCTTATAAACTAGAATCCAGCAATATGACTAATGTACTAGATAAATTTCTAGAGTACATCTCTTCATATACAACTCCAAAAGAAATTATAGCAGACAATGAGTTTGACAACCAACTATTTTCGGACTTTTTGAAATTACACAATATCAAATTACATCTTACCACACCTCACCATCACGAATCAAATTCACCGGTAGAACGGTTACACTCGACCTTGATAGAACACTATAGGTTACTAGAAGACATCCCCGAAAATAAACGAATTTTATATTGTATTATAGCCTATAACCATTCAATACACTCTAATCTAAAAATGACCCCGTTCGAAATCTTATATGGACATACAGACTGTCTAGATCCATTCAAATTAAACAATGATAGATATTATGATTACTACGTGAACACACATAAGGATCAAATGAATATTATTTACAAAGGCCTACAAGAAACTCAAGTCAAAACTAAAGAATTTAGAAACGAAAAATTAAACAAAAATTCGAAATCAACAAGATTCAAAATTAATGATTTAGTATTCATCAAGACTAATTTTAGAAATAAGAAAAACAAAAAATTTGACGGACCATTCAAAATTATAGAAGTAAAAGACCATAACATATATACCTTACAAAATTTAAAAAATAAAAATCAAACAGACAGACATGCTAAAGAAATTTCTCTATTTACAGGCAATCAATCCGAATCGCTTTCCGATTCATCTTGATATTCATTATCATTCAGATCAATAAAGGCGATGTAACAATCGAAGATTTAAGAAACAACCCAGGCTTATACCCCTTAAATTTAGGAAAAGCCATCCTCAAAGAAAGTGAATGGACG